>JASANE010015686.1:0-92516 GCA_030248225.1 Trileptium ribeirensis
TTATGAATACAGATGTGATCTCACCTTATTGACATCCCATATAATAACACTAAAATCTATCGAGACGCCGTAATTAACCGATATGCAATCTGGAGACCATGCAGTATCGCCAAAACTACTCTGGTAATATGACCCCCCTTAAACGCAATAGATGATATAAATAACAACTCAACAAAATTTTACAAATTCAGTTAGTCAGTTCGAATTAAAAAACCTAAATGTTTCTCATCATTCAGAATAATACGCAATAACAATTGTGCTAAATAGAGATTCGAGTATTGCAAAACGTTTAGATGAATCAGGAAGATGAAAACAAGGATGAAACAAATGTTATAGATGTAATTTAAACTATAAATGTATATATACGGAATTATCAGCATAGCAAACAACATTGACAGACGATATAGTTGAGATGATGATGGCTGGTAAAATGTTGCCAGCTGAAGCAAAACGAGCAAATAGGGCGCTTAAATACTGTAAGAAGATTCGAGTTTATCACTTGAAGCTGAGGTTAGACTCTATTTGACATTTCATTTATCAATGTTAAATGAAAAACCGCTCTGAAAAATTCCCTGATGCAGCCATAAAATTCCCTGATTTTTATGAAGTCCATCGGGAACCCTGTTCTGTGCCATCCGTGTATAAAATTTACCGGTACCCATCCAAAGATGAGTTATGAGCGAAGCCGACAGACAAAAATCAAATGAAATTTAACCCCCCCTCAATAGTGGAAAAAATTCCTCAGAATTTCTGCTTTGGCGTAGAACTTCGTCTATTCTTCCCGGATATTTTGTCCAAAATTGGCGGATTTCTCAGTTTTCTCGATTGTCCTCGGAACCTAGTTTAAATGCACATTGTGCCCTTCAGTCAGACGCGAAAAAGAATTACGACTCCTTCGGTCCGTGAAAGTGGGATCGGGTCGAAACGGGGTCCGACACTGGCTAGTCCAAACCTCGGAAGTTATTGCCGGGGAAATAAGGCAGATTTTGTCTGGGGGGGCGATTTCTTACGACGGATTTTGTCACTCTTAGACGTTTGTTTCTCTCTGCAGGGGGCTTTGAGCCGGGGGTACCTACGTTTTGCCGGGGGCAGACGAAAATGCCGACCTCCCCGCCTCGTAATTTATGCTGCAGGGTGGGTTAAAATGGAGTTTTAAATGGGCTCATAAGACCGAAAACATTACCCCGCAATCGTTCGAGCTATATTAGTGTTGTTGGTCACACTTTTTAAACAATGCATCCTCTATTGGGCCTTATATATACGAAACCGACAATATCTACGTAATCGCATGAACTATAAGGGGGTTGTTGGTCTCATTATGTAGGGAAACTCACTCTCTCTGTTGCTGCGCACAGTGTGCTACTGCCTCATTATTTACGTAGCCGATTTGGATCAGTATGTTGTTTTCCGTGACACTGAGCTAAAATATATATACGTGAAAACGATACTACCGCAACCGCTCGAGCTATATTATATATGTGTATTGGTCTCATTTTGTAGAGAATTTACCCTAGATATGCTAATTACGCTGCAGAGGGGTGAAAATTTTCAAACAACCCCTCAGTGCATAAATATGTACCATGCAGGTACATCTCCTCAAACGATAAAGCAACGAACTGAGATTAGATTCATTTTGTAAGTTAATGTTCATGTTTATATCATTTATAGTCGACACTCAGGGGTGCGCCTCTACATTTTGATGAGTTATATACGTGAAAACGATACTACCGCAACCGCTCGAGCTATATTATATATGTGTATTGGTCTCATTTTGTAGAGAATTTACCCTAGATATGCTAATTACGCTGCAGAGGGGTCGAAAAGTTTTTCAAACAACCCCTCAGTGCATAAATATGCGTTACCGTGCAGGTGATCATTAATACTTACATTCATAAAATACAGCTGTAGCAGTGTAAGGCAACGACGTGTACACAATCTTTCGAAGTCTAAACGAAACTTCTGAAATTTTAGAATATGGTTTGCTATATCCGGATTATCCTACATATCCCGCAATTCTAACACGGACATCCGGAGTATCCACATGGTCCAAAACTGCTCTTTAGCATCCTCCAAAATAAAGTCCCACGAGACCAACACATCGCAAACTTCCAATTTCGTTTTTATAGGTTTAGCTATAAATTGAAATAGTGACCACTATTAATTTAAAAATATTCAATAAAATAGGCCTAATCGCGCTTAATGTGGAACCCGTACCGTGAATATCGGTGCAAAAGCATCAACAGAAGCACTCTGCTTATATCTCAGATCTTTAATACATCATAAAATAAAGCTGTAAAAGTGTATGACAGCATCTAGTACACAATCTTTGAATTTCAAATCAAAGTTTGAAATTTTAGGACATGCTATTCCGTATCCGGATTATCCTATATATCCCGCAATTTTACCCGGACATCCGGATAGGTTGCCTATATCTCTGCTCATTACGACTGTAGATACTGTTTTGAATTTGAAAATTGTTTGTGGTAGTTTTTGGCGATATCCCGTGCATATGAGAAAGGTTTCTCTATAGTACCACGATAAGCTACTACTTTATCAATTTAAAAAAGACATATTTGACTATATGCAGTGCTGGAACAATTATGTAATGAGCAGAGTTTGGTCAAATTTGGCGGACATAGCATAAGCTTGGGCCCTGATAAGAAGGTGTTCCAATACGCTAAGGAATTGCGATGGTTTAAACAGATTTTTTAATGAACCATTGTTTCAAATTTCAAATACTTGTTATGTGCTGGAATATTTTGTCCGACGTTTAGAAGTACTTTGAAATGTGTAGCATATAAATCATTAAATTTCTTCGCCCCATTTAGGAATTTTTCCAAAGAAAATGAACTTGGGCCCGTCACCCAAAGTTTCTACGCCGCTTGAAAAGTCTGTGGACCACCCAGTGGTAATGAAAAGTGACAGCTTCTGGCCGATTTGCAAATGAGTAAAATTATCTAGTTGGATTTTCAGAAGCTCATACGTTCCTCGTAATATTTCAGGAAGTATCTTGCCCTAATTAAATAAATTTGGCGCAAACATTTGTGTGTCAGAACGGCTAGATTATCAAGTAGTAATATGTGTTTTCGCTAAACAATCTAGACTAGCTACTAGAAATGGTTGCAACGTAACTAAAGATATTGGCGGTGATAAAACAAATGACAATGTTATGATTTGGAATAACATTGTCTTAACAAAAGCATGATTTTCTATAGCAATTTTTCTGAACGAATATTTTATATATAAACCACATTTTTCCGATGACAGATATTTTATAGCAACATAAAGAATGACATGAAATAGATTTTGCAAATTATTTTCATTTTACACAATTCTGGGTGAGCGATTTTTTCATAACTTGACAACAATTTAAAGCATTTGATTTAATATAATTGATCACATATCTTGCCCAAAATATTATACCAATTTCAGGTTAGGTTGACGGTAACCAGAATCTCAGTTATAATGGCAGTAACCGAAATTTAGGTTCGTCCGTATGTATATTTATGTCCGTTGTAGCGCTTTTGATTAGCTCTTTAGTTTCGCAACAGGCTTTTCATTACCTCTACTAAGCAGTTTAATAGGCACAGAGATAACGCTAGTCAATCAAACACTTACAATTTATATATATATATATATATATATATAGTTTTTAAGTATTCTTAGTCCAGGGTTTGTCAGCAATTCTATTACCCAACGATTTTGTTCAGTATCCTGCAATAATTATATATTGGAAATCAGTTAATTCTCATATATAGTCGTGAAAACACAAGATAAAGAAATTTCTAGTATATATTTCACTCCTGAAAATTGTGTGACACTAGTAATTCGCTGGTGACGGAAAACTGGCCAACGTGTTTATTTTGATATTCGTCTTGTAATTCGGGGTTTCAAATTGAAGTTTCATCAAACATACATTCAAAGTCGTACATTTAGGGAAACTTTGACTATAAACTTTAAGCACGGATTAATGGCTTCTCAACACAAATATGAAGAAGCAGGCAGGGCCTACTTGCTCAGTGGGGCCATGGGAGAGTGTTGAAAAATGACAGATTTAGTGAAATGTTAATTTCCCCAGACGTGACAAAATTCACTTATTTTAATCCCGATTTTATCGTAGACTGAAGGTGAATCCTGAGTGTTGACTATATAACTTATATAAACATGAACATTAACTTACAAAATGAATCTAATCTCAGTCTCGTTGCTTTGATCGTTGAGGAGATGTACCTGCACGGTACATATTTATGCACTGAGGGGTTGTTTGAAAATTTTCACCCCTCTGCAGCGTAATTAGCATATCTAGGGTAAATTCTCTACAAAATGAGACCAATACACATATATAATATAGCTCGAGCGGTTGCGGTAGTATCGTTTTCACGTATATATATTTTAGCTCAGTGTCACGGAAAACAACATACTGATCCAAATCGGCTACGTAAATAATGAGGCAGTAGCACACTGTGCGCAGCAACAGAGAGAGTGAGTTTCCCTACATAATGAGACCAACAACCCCCTTATAGTTCATGCGATTACGTAGATATTGTCGGTTTCGTATATATAAGGCCCAATGGCCCCATTGAGAATCCATTCTGCTGCGTAAATAAATGACTGCATGATGGAGCTATATAGAGGATGCATTGTTTAAAAAGTGTGACCAACAACACTAATATAGCTCGAACGATTGCGGGGTAATGTTTTCGGTCTTATGAGCCCATTGAAAACTCCATTTTAACCCACCCTGCAGCATAAATTACGAGGCGGGGAGGTCGGCATTTTCGTCTGCCCCCGGCAAAACGTAGGTACCCCCGGCTCAAAGCCCCCTGCAGAGAGAAACAAACGTCTAAGAGTGACAAAATCCGTCGAAGAAATTGCCCCCCCCCAGACAAAATCTGCCTTATTTCCCCGGCAATAATTTCCGAGGTTTGGACTAGCCAGTGTCGGACCCCGTTTTGACCCGATCCCACTTTCACGGACCGAAGGAGTCGTAATTCTTTTTCGCGTCTAACTGAAGGGCACAATGTGCATTTAAACTAGGTTCCGAGGACAATCGAGAAAACTGAGAAATTCGCCAATTTTGGACAAAATATCCGGGAAGAATAGACGAAGTTCGTGAAAAAGCAGAAATTCTGAGGAATTTTTTCCACTATTGAGGGGGGGTTAAATTTTATTTTAGATTTTTGTCTGTCGGCTTCGCTCATAACTCATCTTTGGATGGGTACCGGTAAATTTTATACACGGATGGCACAGAACAGGGTTCCCGATGGACTTCATAAAAATCAGGGAATTTTATGGCTGCATCAGGGAATTTTTCAGAGCGGTTTTTCATTTAACATTGATAAATGAAATGTCAAATAGAGTCTAACCTCAGCTTCAAGTGAAAACTCGAATCTTCTTACAGTATTTAAGCGCCCTATTTGCTTGTTTTGCTTCAGCTGGCAGCATTTTACCAACCATCAATCATCTCAACTATATCGTCTGTCAACGTTGTTTGCTATGCTGATAATTCCGTTATATATACATTTATAGTTTAAATTACATCTATAACATTTGTTTCATCCTTGTTTTATCTTCCTATCATCTTAAGTTTTGCAAATAACTTAATTTCATTTAGCACAATTGTTATTTATTATCTCAACGACTAAACATTTAGGTTTTTTAATCGAACTGACTACTGAATTTGTAAAATTTTGTTGAGTTGTTATTTATATCATCTATTACGTTTAAGGGGTCATTACGAAGAGGTTTGGGATATCGCATGGTCTCCAGATTGCAATCGGTTAATTACGGCGTCTCTAGATTTTAGTGTTATTATATGGGATGTCAATAAAGGTGAGATCACATTGTATTTATAATTGAAATGGAGCGAGCGTAGTTTCCACAATATTTCTGTCTGTCATTGTAACCTCAAACTCATATTTGGTTGCTTTGATGCTTTCATTTTTTGTTAGATACCAAAAGGGATGTCAATGTACTTTTTAATTGAACTTTATAATTTGAAAATTGAATTTTCAACCCAGTCTTCTTTGTCAAAATTGCAAAAAAACAACTGGTTTTATAGTCATACGGATGCTAGTGTTTCACAGGTTATATTTTGCGATACAGGTTCGACAAGCCGAGAGTCTATTGTCATTGAGATCTATACCTTTGCTGAACCATATTTTTTGCGGGACAGCTTCCTGGTCTTCTGTTCTCCCGATAATGGTTCGTTGAACTTTTTCTAGAAATATAGAATTTTGTCATGTTATTCTGGGCTCTCCAAGTTGGGGCTGGCATTTTTCGGTTCCGTTTGGTTCAAAACAGGTGCCCCTGACAAAATTTTGGGCTTCCCCCGGTACATTGCCTCTTAGAAAATTTTTTTGTTTCCAATCGGTTCAAAGTATATAAAATTTGATCAAAATTTGTACTAAAATTCCGTTCTGAAGCCAAAAATTTTGCAAATTTTGCTTCAAAATAGCTTTTTCTCTCCAGCAAAAGCATTTTGGCAGTGTTTCTGACACGATTTTCAACCATTTTTCTAGGTAACATGTCCCCTGCAAAATCGGGCGCCCCCGTTTCGAAAGCGGAACTGCTCCTGGTTCATGCCCCCTGGCAAAATTGTATTTTATCTTATATACAATGTTTTTAAGAATATGACGGATTTGTTATCCACATTATCCTATACCTTTCCAGCAGGGAGTTACTGGAATTCCGGTTACGGCAAAAATTGTGTTCCGCTTGCGGTTCCAGCAAAAACCATATCGGAACTGCAATTCCGGTTAAAATTTTTTATTAAAAATTTCCACATTTTTTTACTTCATCTGTGGTGCAAACATTATACACAGTGATCAAGTTTCAATACAGCCAAACAGAACAGAAGATTGACTCAGCAAATGTCATTGTGAGAGGTAAAATAGAACATATAATTGTAGTAGGATTTTCCCTGCCGGAATTTAACAAAACAAAGCCATGCTTGTAGCAGCTGTTTTGCCCAATCAGAAATCTGCGATGTATGTTACAATTGTACAGGTCTAACTTGACATTCATAACGGAGTATGGATTATATTAAAGTACTTAGCTGTAAGCTTGGCTAACATAAATTGCGTCAAGCACAGCCAATATGCTTGTAAACTGTGAACATTAGTCTACATTGGAGTAAAGTGACATATCTGCAACGCAGCCATGGTATTGAACTATTTCTATTCAAACTGTACAGACACTATCACAGTTTGTCTCATTTATAGCATTCTGATTAGAAAATCAGCTTGATCTAACTGACGGTCATTAATTTATTGTCCATTGCAAGCCTGAATGATGTCTCCGAACACTGATCAGTAATTTATGTTGTTTCTTTCTTTTACAACCATATAAACCAATAATTTAAAGTCTCCAGTTGAATAACATGTAGCAAAACTATGTATAAAAAAGGGAGGCGATTGGAGACAGAACAAATTGTCTAGTCTGTACTTCCTTCGTTACAAGCGCATTCAGTTTGACGCTGTTTAGGCAAGGCTGTATAGCAGAAGGCATTTTTGCTCTGGGGGTCCAAAAACCGATTTGTTGATCGATACCTAAACATTATTAGCTTCCTCATACCTCTACAATGTTCCAGAGAAGCAATAATATGATCGCAATGCCTTAAGTTTAATGTAAAATTTATTGAATTCTGAGTGAGCGAGTGAAACGAGCGAAGCGAAGATTTCTTACTAGTCAGGAGTGTGAAATTTGGCGCGTCTGCTTATGAGTTTTTTCGCGTGACCTGCATAACTCAACTTCTGATTTGCAGGTCAGGCCGTGCGATACGTCATTTTAAACCTTGAAATCTCTATTTGTGCCCTTTAGTTAGACGCAAAATCGATTCTAACTCTTTCCCTTCAAAAGGGGGTCCGAAACAGCCCACGTAGTGTCCCGTTTTCTATGATATTGTCTGCACAGGCTTTTATTGCAAATACTTCTGCCTGGAAAACACTTATATACGCACCCAGTGAGTATACATGGTTTCTTGTCCCCATGGAGAATCCTGCTCCAGTGGAAGTTTTCCAATGGAGTTTCACAAGAGATCCATCGGTATAACATAGTGTTATTAGACTCCTCTCTAAGTCGCCTAGTCTCATCTAGCCAACCCTCACGGCTTGGAACAACTGTGTGCCAAGTACACACATCCGCTATTTGCGATGACATATAGTCGCAAGGGAAGTTTAGTACGGGCAATTGATTCCTAATTTCTTCTGTATCGACATAATACCCTTGAATTACATCAAGTGCCTGCGGATATATACATTGATTCCTATGCAACTCTTTTATACCTTCTTCTATGGCCGCTAGATCTAGTGGCAAAACGTTTAATAAAACTTCCATTCCTAACGTCGGTGTCGATTTCATGGCGCCGGTCATCATGATACAGGCTAATCTGGATAGCCAAGCTAATCTCGCAAGCTTTCTTGCATATGTTTTAAGTTGGACTTTATGCCACCAGACTACAGCACCGTAACAAACGGATGGAAGTACCATGCTATTATAAATATACCATAAAGTCTTAGGTTTAATTCCCCATGTCTTTCTAATTATTTCTCTACATGCCATTAGTGTGCTGACCCCCTTTTTCACGGCCAGTTCTATATGATCTCTCCATAGTAATTTGTTATCAATCACCTCTCCAAGGTACTTGACTGTATTAGTTACAGGTAAAACTTCGTCAAATAGTTTAAGCTTTACATCTCGATTGAGCGTTCTGCTTCTTGAAAGAACTAGCACATTACTTTTAGCTGGATTTACTGTTAAACCCCTTTCTGTACACCATTTTCCAAGAAGTGTTAATTTTTCTGAATTCTAACATTGACGTCCAGGTTTTTGCTACTGGTGAGCATAACTACGTCATCTGAGTATGCCTGTCTTAATAAGTCCGCTATATTCATATTTCTTAGCAAATCGTCAATTACTAAAGTCCACAACAAGGGTGATAACACTCCTCCTTGTGGGCTCCCTCCTCCTAATCGGAATATTACTGTTGACGTGCCCATTGTCGCTGTAGCCCACCTGATACCAACAAGATTGCTCAACCACTTGCTAATGGCATTAATTCCAAATTTGCAGAATGCACGTCGAAAAGGTTCATGTGTTGTTCTATCAAAGGCTCCACCTATATCAAGAAATACCGCAATCGTATGCTTACCTTGGTTTAACCAACTTTCTAATCTACTTAGACCATGAAGAGCTGTAGTAGTGCTCTTCCCCTTTTGATACGCATGTTGATTTTCATAAATCCTACCACAAAACTTGCTCCTTAAATACCTATCCGCTAGTCTTTCCGCCGTCTTCATTAGAAACGATGTAAGACAGATAGGTCTAAAGCTCTTCGGATCTAAATAATTATCCTTCCCTGGTGTCGGTATAGACGAAACTAGTGCTTCCTTCCATACCTTAGATATATATCCTGTAGCTATAGATTCCTTAATTATTTTCATTAAGATGTGGCTAATTTCATCAAAGCCCATTTTCAATAATATTGGGCTGATACCATCAACACCTGGGCTCTTAAAAGAACCAAAACTTGCCCATCGTAGTTTATCTACGCTCACTAATTCTTTAGCCATAACAACGTCCCTCTTGTTTGGCTTGATATTCTGAGACATCTTAATCTCCTCATTGTCATCTCTCATTGAATCCAGAAAATGAGAGCGTAATAGTAGCTCTAATGTTTCGTCCTCATTCTCTGTCATGCTTCCATCCGCTTTCTGAAGATAACCGAGTCTCACTTTGTGTCCCAGCATACAAATCTTCGCCAAACGAGTGCTAGCATTAGCACCTTCAATCTTTTCACAGAATACATTCCACGACCTGCTCTTTGCTTTCTTTATCTCATCTTTATACAGTTTCTGAGCAGCTCTATATCTATTCCAATTACAGTCTCCACCAAACTTAACAGCATATATGTATAGTTTCCTTGATCTTTGTCTTAGCCGGCCAAGTTTCTGCAACCACCAATTCAAACCTCTATTTCCTATGTTCATCAATGGACACACTTCTTTTGCTTGATTCATTGCACTGGTGATTTTAATTACATTCATATCCATCACTTCTGAGTTATAAATAGTATCTTGTGCGTCAGCGCCCACTGTAATTTGGAGAAGCTTATCTCGAAACTCCTCAAATCTGATACGCTTTAAATTATGCTGTATCTTATTTTCTGCGATTTTCTCCACATATTCAAACTCTATCGCCCTATGATCCGAAAAAGTATTCTCATCTAATACTCTCCAGTTAATAAGCTTTCCCACACTAGGGTCCCTAGGACCCCACCAAAACACGTATGAGTTATATATCGACAACCACGGGTATAATTACTCATTTTGTTCATAAAGTTTAGCTCTATAAGGCTATGTAAATGTTGCCGAGGTCACCTACGCTCCAGACTTGGGTCAAACTGGTTTTTAAAATGGACCCTTGGGACCCCAGAAAACACTAAATTGGCCATATCTCCTTAGCCGCTGAAGCGATTCGGCCAAGATTGTGCCCATTTTGTTCAGAAACCAAAGTTCTGTTAGCTGTAGCTCCCAACCAATGTTGCGTTGCTATTGACTGCACCTGCCGAGCATGGCTGGGTAAAGATGGTTTATGCATGTGCCTTTGGGACTTCGAAAACACCGAATTGGACATATCTTCTCAACCACTGGAATGATTCGGCTAAAAATTGGGCTCATTTTGCTTAGAAACCAAAGCTCTGTAGAGCTATATTCGCTGCGTTGCCATTGATCTCACCTGTCGAGCAGGGTTGGGTTAGGATGGGTTGTAAATGGGCCCTTAGGACCCTGTAAACACCAAATTGGTCATATCTCCTCAACCACGGGAGCGATTCGGCTAAGATTGGGCTCATTTTGTTCAGAAAACAGCTTTACATAGCTATATACGCTGCGTTGCTATTAAATGCACCTGTCGAGCAAAGTTCGGTACAAATCGTTTATACGTGGATCCTTGGGACTCAGAAAACACCCGATTGGAAATATCTCCTAAATCACTGGAGCGGTTTGGGTAATATTGACCTCATTTTGTTCAGAAGGCAAAGCTCTATATAGCTATATACTTTGCGTTGTTACAGAACTGACCTGTCAAGCAGGATTGGGTTGTAAATGGGCCCTTGGGACCCCGAAAACACTAAATAGTCCATATCTCCTCAACAACTAGTGCGATTCAACCGCGCTTGGGCTCATTTCGTTCAGAGAACAAAGCTATATATAGCTATGTGTGGTGCTCTACTATTTGAGTTTCGTTTTGGATTTCGGCTTTAACTAAATGTAATTTTCCTAACTTTTACATACACTCAGAATTCACTTTCTTGGGCATGAGACAAGTCTCTAGTTTTTAACATATTTTAAACCCACAATACCTTTATTTTTTTTCACAGTTTTTACTATATATACCTTTGGAAGACCAGGTTTTTGATCCACTTTAAATTGACGGTTCCGATTGCTGGTACTGGTTCCGGTAAATTTTGTTTCCGGTTATACCCTGGTTTTCAGGGTTGCACGGTGGAAGAAAATGCGGTTTATCTTCATTTGATTATGTTTTTGTGCAGGGTACCAAGAATGCTTTGGTATTTCTGTATGTTGAATGCGGTGATTTGGCTATCTAGTGTCCAGCGCGAGAGCGCGAATCATGCATTTTCTGAGGTTTTGAATGGGGTTGTAATGTTGCTGAGCCCGATTTCCACAATATAGTCTGTCTTCAGTTTTGGGTGGATGTATTGTGTGCAATCTGTGCATAGGTTTTCAGCTGGCTGAATACGAAGGATTGGTTATACGAACTCAATTTACAGCATGCGGTCCGTCTTCAGTTGTTAGGTTATGACAACTGTTGATAAATCACGCCTGCTACGTTTCAGCAGCGCTGCCAGATAATTGCTGTAGCAAATAATGTAGCATATTTTAACTTGACATTCGCAAACTGTCTCGAAGGTCGCTTGGGGAACTGAACTAAAGGGGCTGATTGGCGAGAAATTCAGTAGCCTTCAGCTCAAAATCAAACCGAGGGATTGAAAAACGCGAAAATACCGCAAATAATAATGCACATGATATATAGAAGTCAGGGAATAACCGGAACCAAAATTTACTGGAACCGGAACCAGCAACCGGAACCGTCCATTTAAACCGGATCCGGAACCGGAACCTGGTCTACGAAATTTATATATAGTAAAACAGATGATGGAAGAAATGAAGGTATAGTGGATTTAAAATGCATTAAAAATAACTTTTACATTAAACTTAATGTTTTGCGATGGTATTATTGCCTTTCTGAAACTTTAAAGAGACTGAGGAAGCTAATAATGTATATTTATCGATCAAATATGTCGATTTTTGGACACCCAGATCAAAAATGTCTTCCACTATACACCATTGCATATACTGCGTCAAATCGAATATGCTTACAAAGCTTGGAGCGTAGAATACACACTTTCGCTCTGTCTCCAGTCGCCTCCCTTTACTACACATACGTTTGTTGCATGTTCTTCTGTTGGAAACTTAAAATTATTGGTTTATATGATTCTGAGAGAAAATAATAGATAGAAGGTAATTTTATGATCAGTGGTCAGAGACACTGTTTAGGCCAGCGTTGGCCAAACAGTACCCATCAGTTAGATCATAATGATGATAACTTTCTAATCAGAATGCTATAAATGAGACACACAGTGATGTTGCTCGCACAGTTTCAATAAATACAGTTCATTGACAAGAAAGCAGTTTCTAGCTGCGTTGGAGATAACGTTAGTTTACTTCAAGTTAAACTGATTTACCAAGTTTACAAGCGCACTGGCGGGTGCCTGACGCAATTTATGTTAGCCAAGCATACCCTAAGTACTTCTGCGTAAGCCATGCTCTGGTACCGAGTTGCACCGGTTTAATTCAAACATATCCAACTGACTTCTGGATGTGTAAAATAGCTGCTACAAGCATCGACCTGGCTTTGATTTAACAAACTCCTGCAGGTTATTATGAAAAATTCCTGCTCAAATTATGTGCCCTACATACGTTTCAAACGGCAAATTGGTTAGTTAATCTTTTCTTTTGCTTAGTTGTATTGGAGCTTGATCATTGTATAATATATATTACATATGTTTGGATTACAGGATAAAACGTGGATAATTTCAAACAAAATTTTTAAACCGGAATTCCGGTTCCGGTATGGGTTTTGCCCTTTGCCGGAACCGGAACACGATTTTCGCCGGAACCGGAATACCGGTTACTCCCTGATAGAAGTATATACTATCAACTGACAACAATTTCAATGTTTTTAGCATAGCAGGAGAAAAATTTAAAGGATTTCGTTTTTTCTGTTTTACAAAAATTGACACATTTTTAGCCTTGCACAACAGCACCTGTGGTGGTGGGCTGACATACCTAGGGCCTTCCTGTGGAAAAGTCAGTTAACCGTTAGGTAGGAAATCCTGACTAACATCCAACCTACTGCTGCGTTAGTGTGAAGTGTTTGACAGAAATGCTGTAATTGCATATACGCATTAACTGAATGTCGTAGCTTCAGTAGTGTAGCTGTAGTCCCGTGATAGCTTAAGCAATTTTGTGTAATCACTTTTTCTATAAACACGTGCTACTGCATGACAGATGGCATTGTTTGCGTATGTATGCTCATATCCTTTTAGGTAAATTGTTACACATCATACGTGGCAACAAGCGGCCTCAAGGCGTAGCGTGGGATCCATTGAATCATTATTTTGCTGTGATTGGACTGGACAGGTCAGAAATTTGTATATATATTTGGTAAGGTAGTGTGAGATGGTTAATTCAAACAAGCTGTTTGAGTTTCTTTGCACGATGATTGCTTTTAACGCGTGTTACAATTCGTCAGAATTTATGGAAACTCGTTCACGTTTATTAGTAGTAGATGATCGCATCTTGAAAACATTATATGAAAATATCTTCGTTCTATAACCATGTGACATTGTAGGAATTTTAATATCTGTTTTGCTGTGTCCATACCCAATATGGTCAGAGGTTTACAACACGACTTTCTTTTTGCCTGCGTCTATCTCTCAGTAAATATTTTAATAGAATTAAGAACTTTTGGTAACTCATGAATTGAATGAGGCCAAATAAAATTATTCTGACATGTGTTTTCCTCGTGGAAATCAGGTTGCCTTCGCCTGAAACTATCGCGCGTTTACTGCAGCATAGATAGAGACGTGTGTGCCCAATATGGTAAGGCACAAAACACTTCTCTAGAGCGATTTTTTTAAACTGCCTCTAAAGTACATGGGTACACTAGAACGAAATGGCAGGTGAGAAGTTTGGTTTCCTCCAGGTCAAACTGACGCATTCCCTATGTGAACTGGTTTCTGAAAACGTGAAAACGCTATAAATAACTGATTTGCAGTTAAGATTTAATAGGGTCTCGCTGCTGAATTCCCCCAACCGTACTAATCGTTTTGCTGAAACCACGCCGGGACGGCGCCCGGGAATGTTGATTATCCCTTGTAGTTCTACAATTAGGTATCTGACGTTTTAAATTACAGTCTATTTGTTCATTTAAGACAGTAATTTTAAGGTGGAAACGATCTAAAGGGTACATTTTTTCTGACCTTTAACGATATTTAAGTCCAATTTGTCATATGATTCTATAACATTAACCTCAAAACAGCGAAATTTGTGGTGCGATTTTTAGAATTTTGTAACTGTGGTTACCCACACCCTCAAGTTACCTCGCATCGAGGTTTTGGACAGCCTTGCAGCGGTCAAGAACACCCCCTTTTCGTCTAAGAACACCTAGATATAGCCCTGTTCAATAATGTAGGGAAACTCTATCAATCTTATATTATTTTAGTGTTCTTAGCACCGCTGGGAAAATATGTACGGTTTTTGAGCTCCGTAAGGAAAAATTGGCCTTATTGCTTCAAACAGTAAAGGTATATACTTATTTTTAGCTGTGCAGAAAACTACCTGGGAGTTTGCCATTACCGGGGGTGCAAATGCTTACTTAGGGATCCCTTCTTGCGAAAGCCAGCAGAAATTTCTTCCATTTTGGTTGTGCGTGAAGTGGTGCACATCTGGGCTGTCTTTCCGTGTGTACCATTGTATTAAATTAGGCAAAAAACGAAATAGTCTGAAAAAGTCATTTTTCTTCACATTAGTAAGTCATCATAAAAGTATTTTAATATAACTATCACATTAATTTTAATATTTTAATTTAATTTAGTATCATTAGCTACCACATTGATTTATTAAAGCCAAATGGCCAAATAGATAAGCATTTTTCACCGGAAGACACTGCTAAAACTTTCGTTTTAGGGCTAAGTTTCTTGGCTCTTTTTCTCTTATTCCCGTTTTAGAACTTTATAACTTTTTGAGTAACCCTGATGACTTTCTTTTTTCTAGATTTTATACTCAGATTTGTTTTCATGGAAATAAGCTTGCTTCAGTCTACAAAAACAGTACAATTTTTTCTTCAATCTCCAAAAACAGTTCGGTTTGATTGAAGAAAACTCATGTGATTTTTAATTCCTCAAGGAACAAAAATAAACAAGACTTTAAAAACGAAATGAAAACAATTTTTTATTGGTTTCACTTACTTTTTCTCAATTTTAGTGTTAAAAAGATATTTGAAATTTTTTATCGTCGCTACCTATGATGACACAATTTATTTCCAAAACATTTTTAAGAGCATAAATATTTAATGGTTGTTTTTTTTATACAACCCATATTTGCGCTTGTATTCACAATCAATTTTGCTCAGATCAGTATAACTACTAACTAGCAAGCGAGGGTGAAACGCAGAGAGTGTGATTTCATCAAGTGGTAATTTTGTGTAATTACTTGTAACAGTCTTTGTGTTTGATGTATATACGACACTAAAACCTCTGTAACCCTGAACCCATTGAATCCTTACAGCCTCGTGCAACCTAAATCCATCGAAAACTCAAATCGCACGAAGTGCTCGTGCTAGTGTAATAAAATCGACGTGACGCTGCTGC
This sequence comes from Trileptium ribeirensis, assembly GCA_030248225.1. Classification (NCBI taxonomy): domain Eukaryota; kingdom Metazoa; phylum Nematoda; class Enoplea; order Enoplida; family Thoracostomopsidae; genus Trileptium; species Trileptium ribeirensis. The sequence goes on from JASANE010015686.1 coordinate 15,956, forward strand.
ACTGCGCACTTCCCAGACGCAATGCCCATACGACCCCGGCTATCGTGACTTCAAGGGCGGACCTGATGGGTTTCAATTACGCGAATGTCTTTTCCCACGCGAGTCAGGCCCAAGAAATGACGGAGCTTAGCAAGCCGCAGGAGCGCTTCACAGGATGTGTTCTGATCTTGCCGGACGGGTTGCGCACGTAGTCTACGAGGTACTACCTTTGAGGTCCCCAGGGAGGTCGGCTCCGTCACCTGCTCTCAGGCCAAAGAGACCGTACCACTATTCCCTATCCATGTTCGAACCCGGAAGTGTAAAATTTCAAATTTTTTTAAGCTTAAGTTTGATCGGAATTAGTGGCTATTTTATCGAACCGACTACTTTATTAAATTTAGCCAGTGGCCCCCACTAGGGTCCGACAAATCCCTAGACGTTTAACGTCGGATCCGCGCGTATCTAAATTTCCTAGTTTGGGTGCTCAGCGTGAGTTTACAGTTTTGCTATGTGAGTCGCACCAGTCGTACCTATACAGCAACAATAATAAACGAACATATTTGTAATCGGCGAGACACGCTGAGGTTTGCTTCTTCAATGCGCGTGTCAAACCTGAACGTGGGTCGTCGATTTGGGGTGACGGATTTCAAACCCCTTCAATTCCTATCGCTACTACGGGTCAACAAAACACTGGTACAATGCGGGTTTTCAGTGAGCTTTTATTGATGAGTTGCACAAAACTTATGGGTACATTGACAGATACATACTGTACGGGCAGATACAATAGCGTTATGTCACATTTATAGCACGCTGATACGTAATGAGCAGAGCTTCGGTTGGGAGTCATCGCCTTTTTCACGGAACACTCACAGCTGAGTCAAAAACACGGCATGTACTGTGAAGCCTTATCTCATGACAGCTGTGCTTACCTTACTCATGAAACACAGTAGTGGGTGAAGTTAAGATTAGTACTAATGGGTGCCACGGTTAGTTTTCGACATAATGAAGGCGCCATCGAAACAACTATTTGCTGAGTGCTATGTTTGCTAGTGTACTCCGACACAATGATAGGTTCAGGTAAGCGAAAGGCGGAATGAGGCGGGGATACGGGGATGAGCGTGCAACGGGGCGTGTGCGAGACTTCATCTTGCTCATGCAAATCACATAACTATGGTAAATAATGAACGGTCACTTATTTTCGCAGTTAGTAGCGATGCGGTTAACTTATGACAACATAACACAATAATGGATACAACAATGTTTAAGGATACCATGACAAGAGTATGCAATATTCCTCGGTACGACTCCTGGATTCTAGGGTGCGACAGCGTTGCGGTATAAAGTTTTCCTTCCTACTCGCATACATACATACATATTTAGTGTGACCTTATAAAATTTGTAATTGAGCTTCTGAATAGACTGACTAACTTTGATACTTGTTTTCTATGCAATTACTCGGCAAACCTGAGGCCCTAATTATGCTCGATCTTTGATTCAGGTCATTACGAAAACAGCTATTTCGAATACACCAACTCACGTGATAACAGCAGAGAAAAGGAACGATTAGGCGGGCTTGCCGGTAGACTGAGCTCGGGACTTAATTCCGAGCATTTCCTAGTGCGAAACTTGGTTCAACTTTACTACGCAGGCTGTACCTTACATTGTAGTTAAAACGGGTAGTATTAGCGACGGGATTTCGTAAACCATCGGCGTTACTCTAATGGCACAAAAACATCGTCATTTTTTTACTTAAAAAACGTTCCCAGATGGGCCATATTTACTACTAAAATTTGGCGGTTGTTTCGAGCAGCTCCTGCTCGACAAAGCGAGGCGGTAAACGGAGGCCCCGGTTGACAAGACAACCGTAGCCAATTTTCTAGCTGAATCCTACTCAATTTGCTTGCGGTAAATTATTTGGTCCGCAATTCTCGACCTTAATTTTGAGGTACAATTCGATTGGGGCTGGTGCGGACCTTGAATCCCTAATAACTTTGTATTTTGCCAGCCTTTCTCCACCAAACTTTGTACAGTGGCTGGGCTTAGCCTTACTTATCGATTTCCTAGGACCGGGTAAGCAGTCCTCACAAAAATGGTCCGTCGGGCCGAGGCCCGACAGGCTCAATGTCACATTTAGCGACTTCGATAGTCTTAAAATTTGAAATGTTTCCATCAGTAATGTTACTTATCAACACTAGGGAAATTAATATTTTCCCTTGCCTAACCAAAATGTGTGGAAAAGCAAGACCAAAACAGACTTACGAAAATAGTCTGAATTATGAAATTTGAACTGCAATCCGAGCAACGGTTGTGCGGGTCGGATTTAGATCGCTTATAACTTTTGAACGGGCCAGGGCTTTGCCGGGCTCAATAGCTTAAACGCAAGGCCTACTGGGACTCTATATCTACAAAAAAATCGTTAAAATTCCTGGAACAGATATCAAGTAACTAATGTGTAGAGTTCGGGTAAAAGCGGATCACTATCGGGCCGTCGGGTTTGTAATTCCGACATGATAAAGTTAAAGTTTATGATACTATCTTAAGGCAGACATGCTTGCGGAGAAACTGCGGGAGTTTCACCAAGATTCCTGGAGGGAATCCGTAAATATTTTAATTTTACCTATATTTCCACATTTTGACAAGGTCAGGCCATTTCCAGGCCGTCGGGTTTGTGATTCCGATCCGACAAATTCGGGCTACATGGCGGCGTCCAATTGCGGACATTCCTATGAAGAAACGGCGAAAGTTTCAGCGAAATTCCTGGAGAGGTTCTTAAAATATTTTACTTCTAATCTTGATTTCACATTTCTATTGGGGTTAGGCCGTTTCAAGGCCGTCGGGTTTCGGTTTCCGACTCGGAACCGACATGTTTTAGGCTCCTTTTCGTCACTACACATTACTACGAAGGAACTATCACAATTTGAGTAAAGCTCCTGGAGTAGATCCTAAGATAATTAAATTTTCGCATTTTGTTGGGGACGCGCCCCTTTGGGGTCATCGGGTTTGTGGACCCGACTTGATATCTGAACATTTTAAGCACTAAATCACTAGATTGGATCCTCCTAGAGATCCTGGTAAGGTTTTAACAGATTTGCTGGGTTAGTTCCCGAAGTACACCAAATTTCTACCTAAGTGGGATGTTTTGCGCACGGTGTATGAAAACAGAAGATTTACTCATGGATCAGAGCAACGTTGTTCTAGCTTGTGGGCAAAAATCGAGGGCGTCATTGTCATCCTAATAAAGTTTTACTAAGTCCCTATGAGAGTTTGATTCGCAATGCCTGGTTCCATCCTTAATTCCTGGTAACAAACTCCAAAAATCGTCGGACGACTTCGCGTCCAAAGAAAACAATAAAACCAAGAAAGCCTTGCGTAAAACCATCGGTAAAATGTTCGACGAGAACGCTGTGGCATGACGGCGGATGATTCGGAGTTCAGCTAATACTTCCCAATCAAAATAAAGTTTGTTTAGCCTCGGTCAGCTCAGGTAATGTCGTGCTAATTCCTAACTCATCTCAGGGAATCATGTAAAATTTGTCTAGACGCGAGTGTCGCGTTTGTTTGTGTCCTAACTCATTGACCGAGGGAGGTCCAGTATGACTTCGGCTACCTAATCACGTTGTATGGGGCCGGCTGCGGTTACACGTCTGCGGAGCAAGCTAGGACGGACAAGCCTACCACGTAAATAGAAGTATGGACAGGGGAGGCTACAATAATGCTCTTCGAAACGGTGTTCAATCTTCCGGCCTAATCATCATACGTTCAACCCTACCAACCTAACACTATCAAGGCTCAACTAGGCTCCTTCACCTCCCTGTCCACACTTACATGTTTGATCCCTATCGGTCATCGTCCATCGCTTCGGCATCCATTCGCAAGACCAGAACGCAAAACCATAAAGCCAAAGAAAAATAAAAGCCTGTCGCAGTAAGTCGTTACCAATGAAAACAAGCGCCAGAGCCGGTCTGCAAAACGACCGAACGCTGCGCTGCCGAAGTCACACTGAACTCTGGCTTTTCTTGCGCTTCTGCTTTTATACTAAATTTTAAAATGTTAAATTTCAAACTTGTTGATCGGTTAAAGTGCTTATTCAGCACTTTTGCTCCAATTTCTGATCCAATATGACCCAACTAAGTCAATACTCTTATCGGCCACATTCCGATCGTATTTCCTAAAATTTTGGGCCGAATTTTATATAAAATCTTACTTAATTATAATGATTTATTGTTTTGTTTACTGGTAAATTTATATAAAACTTTAACTTAATACAAAACTTTATAAGAACATTTAAAACTTTCCAGAAATCTCGACACAACAGCGGCAAACTTGAAATAAAACCTATATTAAGCTATAGAGCTTGTTAAGCTATCACTTTAACTCTGGGTCATCCTTATTTACCCCAGTACATCGGCACGGAGACCGTTTAGCTGTCGAACTTCAAACTTTATAAACCAATCTTAATATTAAAGTTATATTAACTTTATACTGCGACTACATTTACTGATAAGGAGTCTGCTTTAGCTGAAACTGTATATAAACTAGATATAAAATTTGTATAAGCTAAATAGTGCACATACGGCAGTATTTGTTCGCTCGGTGAGAGTCGATGGACTATCAAACAGCAGAGTAACGTTAAAGCGTCAAAGAATCCAGCTTTTATAAGTAAGGCAGCATTAAGCTTATTTGTCTACCCAACTAAATATAAATTTGATATTATAAGTGTTCGGTCAACGCTTGTACATATCTACATATACATACACATGTACATATATGGGATTGGGGTTAGACGACGCGACTTATGTAAACAAAACAAAGGAAGCGAGGGCAAACCGAGAAAAAGGAGGGTGGGGTCCCTGGGCGATGGCCAGGGTGCCAAATCACACCCGGATTCGGACTCAGAACGTCCGTCCGGTTAAAATGGTATGTAACAGGACCGTATCCGGTCTACAGGGGGGGAAATAGACTCTTGGGGGAGGGTCCATGTCAAATTTTTCAAAAATCGGGGTGTTTAAACGGTTCCCCTGGGTTCGGGGTACACTTTTCTGGGGCGTTTTATATACTTTTGGGTTGGTCTCGGTACGGGGAATCCAATGAGGGGTGACACGCCGGTCGGGGCGTTATTTTGAAATCTTCTTATGGGGTATCTAAAAGTGGGCGTAGCGAGACCCGTCCGGGCTCAAATGGAAGCCTCGGGTCTGGGGATTTCAGCGATACCGCGTACATGCTTTTACGACCAACTTTCGTTAAGTTATTGAATCAAGTGTGTTTTACCAATTCGCGTACCTACATATTCGCTCATAAGTCCGTGGATCCAGGTCGGATTTCCACGAAACCGGTCTCATTAGAAAGACCGTAAAATTTCCTATAAGAAATGTTGAGCACTGAACTTTGAAATTCCCAACGGTTCCGGAGTTATGGACCGGAGCCGATACTTTCGATACCGAATTTTCCTAAGTTTTCGTTTTAAATTTTGTCTTATCTTAATGAGTTATCCAGTGACAATGGTAACGTTGAACACTGGGAAATTTGATATTTCGAATTTTATCTTATAGTTTTCAGGGCAGTTTCTTAATTGCAGTTCGCTTTCGAGCGAGCTGCCCTATCTTTGCGGTCCTCATTCGTGGGGACGGTCGTGACGGGTGTCCGTCACGGCCAATCGTTTCAAATAACAAATTAGACTAAATTTTGCGGTCCTACCACGCGGGGTAGGGTAATTCCTGCCTAACTGCTGATTCGGGGTTTTAACGGGGAAGTCGTACCGTCCTAAAATTCCCTGCAAATAGAGTATGGCAAGGGCTCGCCATACTCGCGTTCTGTACCTACGGTTTGCGTGCGTAAAAATTTCCCAACTTCCTCCTGAAATTATCCCAAATGCGTTACATTATATCAATCACACTCTCAACCTAGAAATTACAAGAAGTACAGCAAGATATGCCAAACAGTGTACGTAAAATTATAATCAAATCCAGGCGCTTTGATGGCCTGGTGCAATAACAAGGTAATGTATGAATATGGAACGATAGAGATGCACGGATATATATATAACTGGTTAACACCCTATGTCTCAATCAATTTGTATCTGAAAATATATATAGACAACATCGATTCAACGGTACACAACGATATGACATGATCATGGTAATATATAACAAACATGTGCCTTTATGGCCATCAAAAGCATAACAAGAATGGTATCAATGGCATGTAGTTCAAGCATATATCAATGGTGCCTTTATGGCCAATAATACGATAAAAATCATGCAAATGTCAATATATATACCAAAGCGTGCCATTATGGCACTACAATCAATGCATATAGATGGATATAAATTTCTGTATATACGTTTACAATTTCTTGACGATTATCCAATCCTGAAATAACAATAACGATACCCATTTCGATCAAAAGCGACGTCGGCGGTGCAGGCCGAAATACCAAAAGTGCGAGTCGGTTACATAGCGGGACTCTTTGAGCCTAATTATTCCGTTTACCTATATATTTCAATATGGTGCCATTGAACCTGTTCTGATTACGTACATATGTACTTTGACTTTAATTCTGTTCCAATTATCTACGTATATACCTGATACTTTCTGATTTGCCGTATTTATGTACTTATATAGCTGGGTTGATCTTGCGAGTTATTTCCATTGCTGATCTACGTATATACGGTGGTCCATGGTTCGTGCCAGTTAGGCAGTCCACATATGAGGTGACAACAGGGCTTTATGGTCGACGGGTGTATATAGAGAAACGCAGTTTATATATATTTGCTTGCGATCAATTGAGTCTACTTGCATAATTGTACGTATTGTAATGCGACGGCGGGTTCCGTACCCTTCTGGGCTATTCCCTTCGGGTGTTCCAGGCTGGGGAGAAACTGGTGACAGAATTCGGAAAAGTTGGCCACTATACACGTGGTCATGATTATCGGGGAACTCAACTAAATGTTGACCATTACACTATGGACGGAATTTTTAATAGTCGGAAAAATGTTGTCCATTACACTGTGGTCGGATTTTTTGGTACTCAGAAAAAATGTCCATTACACTGTGGTCGGGATTTTTTTTGGTACTCGGAAAAATGTTGTCCACTACACTGTGGACGGGATTTTTTGTATTCGAAAAAATGTTGTCCATTACACTGTGGACATAATTATTGGTGGTCGAAAAAATGTTGACCATTGCACTGTGGTCAGATTTATTTTTGTTCGAAAAAATGTTGACCATTGGGGTGTGGTCAGGATTATAGTAAATGTTGACCATTATCGTGTGGTCAAGATTATGGGTTTTCGATAAAAGTTTGCCATTAGGCTATGGTCAGGATTATCCACCTCGTAACGATCCGTAAGGATCTGTTACACTAGTCTCTAGATAACCGAACCATCGTATTCAGCATGCCTAAGAATCATTCTTCATGCCATGTACGCAATACGTAACCAAACTGCTGAAGACAGACGGTATTTTGGCAATCGGATTCATTGAACACACGTGAAAGGTATAGAATATTTGCGAAGGACTCTAGATAACCAAACCATCATGTTCATTGCACCTAAAAACCTTATGTATAGACCAGTCTTGGTGTACTTCAAGCAATTAATAACCAAACAGATGTGATAAACTAATAAGCACTCGTAAGGTCAAAACGCGCAACAACATTCCTAATTAAAAAATCGTTATTTTTGGCGAAGCGTCGACGGGTGATATCGACCCCACAGCGGCCCAGGGAATGGTACCGCAACTCTTGGTAAGCAAAGTTGTAGATCTCCATGCGTTGGTTCTGCGTGGTACGATTTTTCGATGCGAAGCTTGTGTCTCGAGATATGCGCTGCGAAACATAGTTACCCGTTTTGCCAAATTTTGCAAAGAACTCTAAACACCATATTTTTGGCATTTTGACCTTAAAGATTGTGTCGGAGCTTGTCGCGTTCAACTAAAAGGCGCATCCTTTTGCTACCGAATAAGAAAATCGTCGAAATTCATCCACCTGAAGACAGCAGCAGACAGAAAACCTGCGTGACAACAACAGACCAAAATGAAATTTTGACGATTTTTCTCCGTAGCGCCATCAATGGAAACTAGGCTCGCTTCCCTCGCTCCATTTCAATTATAACAGGGATATAATACTGAGGTCAGCATTGAATTTCTGCGGCGCGTCGGTGCAGGATAGGCGACGTCAATAAAACGGTCCGATGGTTGGACAGTAGCAGGAACGCTTAGCCGTGCTAGGCTTCTTGAAATTTGCATGTCTTTCTAATAGTTGGGAGGCAATGATTCTGTCAAAATGGCTAAAATTTCATTTTATGTACAAGGTTCGTTGCAGTTTATAAATTATTTATTTTGTATTCTAAACGAATAATCTTTGATTGTCCATGTCGACTTATATTTGATGTGTTAGGGCTTGTACTTGTAAACCATGTGGTTTCTGTGAAAACTGGTTAGTTAATATAATTGTGTGAAATTCTTACAGCAAGAAATGTTTCTAATTTACTGCAACACTCTAACGATCTAAATTTATTGTAATGGCGAGCTTACTGTTTGTTTTCATAGCAGCAACAGCCTAAAAGCGCTTACGTTTCGTAGAAAATAACTGCGTGTTCTTATAACCATTAAATAGCATTGAGTAACCGGATTTCCGGTTCCGGCGAAAATCGTGTTCCGGTTGCGGTTCCGGCAAAGGAAAAAAACCGGAACCGGAATTCCGGTTTAAAAATTTTGTTTGAATTTTTCCGCATTTTTTCTACATCCGTGGGCAAACATAATGTAATATATATCTACAATGATCAAGTTCCAATACAACCAAGCAAAAGAAAAGAATAACTCAGCAATTTGCTGCGTGAAAATTAAGTAGGGCACATAGTTTCAGTAGGAATTTTATATCTTAACCTGCAGGAGTTTGTTAACAGAACTAAGCCAGGTTGATGCTTGTAGCAGCTAATTTACACATTCAGAAGTCTGCAGGGTATGTTAGAATTAAACTGGTTCAACTCGGTAACAGAGTATGGATTACGTAGAAGTATATACGTAGCGTATGCTTGGCTAGACAAATTGAGTCACGCACCAGCCAGTGCGCTTGTAAACTTTGTAAATCAGTCCACATTGAAGTAAGGTAGCGTTATCTGCAGAAACTGTGTTCTTGGCTGTGAACTGTATTTATTGAAACTATGCGAGCAGTATCACAGTTTGTCTCATTTATAGCATTCTGATTAGAAATTTTTCATCATTGTCATCTAACCTGACGTGCACTGGTTGCCCAACGCTAGACTAAACAGTCTCTCTCTCCACTGATTATAAAATTACCTTCTATCATTTTCTCTTAAACGCAAAGAAAACAAATAATTTCCAGTTTCCTACTAAACAACATTTAACAAACTTATGTGTAGTAAAGGGAGGCGACAGGGCTAAAATATTATTCTACACTCCATGCTTTGTAATCATTTTCAGTTTCACGCAATATTCACAAGGGTGTATAGTGGAAGGCATTTTTTGCTTTGGGTGTCCATAAACCGACATATTGATCTATAAATTTAATAAACATTATTCGCTTCCTCAGTCTCTTTAAAGTTTCAGAAAGGCAATAATGCCATCGCAATACATTAAGTTTAATGTAAAAGTAATTTTTAATACATTTTAAATCCACTGTACCTTCATTTCATCCTTCATCTGTTTTGCTATATTTAAGTTTCGTTGACCAGGTTCCGGATCCGGTTAAATGGACGGTTCCGGTTCTGGTTATTCCCTGCTAAATAGGTAATTTTTCCAGCATTTTTGTCTTTGAGAGCGCGGGTTTGTTTTACTACAATTCAGTCGAGTAACGATGCTTCTTTCTCGTAAAAGAAATTGAGCTCAATTTTAGACCAGTACTTCCAAACATTAAGTTTGTTTCTTCGAAAACTCTATAGGTTTACAAAATACTATATTTGATTTCAATATAAAAGCAAATGTGAAAGCTAATTTAAATATTGAATTTTTGGTAGTTAGTCTACCTGCTTTGGTGAAATAGTTTACGTAACTGAGGGTTACATAAAACCCTAATCAGAAATTGCAGTTTGTAATACACTTCACACTTACTTTTCTATGGCAACATTATGTCCCATAGTAATTGAATTCGGAGATGGAGAAGCGTTAGCCTCGGAATCGAAGAATTCTCACTAGGAGAGCATAGGGTGAAAAATATGCGCGTCCGTTTTTTTTTCTCTGTCAACACGACTTTTCTATTTCAACTTCGGCCGATTTTGACGAATTTTTTTAAACGAAAGCTACAGATCTCTAGATGTGCCTTTTGGGGGTTTTATCCCGGTGGGACCTACCCATGGTCCCACAGGGACCCCCAATGGGGGTACCCAGGGGGTAAGGGGTCAAAATGACCCATTTTTAGGGGTATTTTCGCTCATAACTCCGTAACCCTTGGGCCGATTTGAATGATTTAGGTATCGGAGCATTTGTCTAGACGAGCTTTATTCTTGGGTATATGAGTCGCTTGGGTAGCGCCACCCTGGCACCAGGCGGGCCTTGAAAAATGGTGAAATTTTGAAAATTTTGGCAAAAGTTTGGCGTGCTGTAGCTATGTAACCACTTATCCGAATGGAATGAAATTTAGTATGGTGATAGAGCAACTCATGCCCTACCAGGTGCGAGCCATCAGATTTGCTCTATCTCTTCTAGGTATTGAGATATAGGTCCTCTAATTTGGGTCCCACGGCCATTTGGTTAATTTAGCAAAATTTTTTCAAACTTCCATATCTCCAGAACGGCTCGGTCGATTTGGCTCAAATTTTCACAGCAACTTGCCATAGAGATCGCTTGGATACAGTATTAGTTATATGCCAATGCTTCGCCCCGTTGCCGAGAATGAGGGAAATAACCCCCCCGGCGAGCCGAAATTTGTCAAATTTCATCTTTTTTGTCCATAAATCGGTAACGCATGAATCGATTTTTATCAAATTTTGTTGTAATTGAATTCGGAGATGGAGAAGCGTTAGCTTCGGAATCCAAGAATTCTCACTAGGAGAACATAGGGTGAAATAATGCTATCTGGCGCACGACTGGATTACCGTTGGAGAAATCTCTCACCGAATGAGCTAAATACGTCCGGTGGGGCAATTTACGTTTATCACTGTAATGCTGCTTTGTTGAATGCAGAATATCCGGATCACTTTGTGCTGGTGGCTGATATTTGACAATTCAAAATAGTTTGGTCCTGTTCCTGTCAAATTAGATCAGTGTATTATATTTTGGTGAGTTATTTCAAAATAATTTTCTTGGTTACAAAGCGTAGTGAGATAGATTGTTAATGACAGGCTGATAAAGTGCTTATCGTTCTCCGAATTCACATGCCTTGGCGCGGTGCCAAGTTTCTAGTTTGTAATATATTGTTAACATAATATCTGCATGTACTTGTCTTAAATGCATGGCTCGCCGTAGTCTATGGTCTATTTTGTTTCACAATGTATATAGGTTGCACTAGTATATTCATTAATAATTTGTTTTAGATCGTATCAGATGTACCGAACCAGCAACTATACGTGTGCGTTCAATGTTAGTAAAGGAGTCGTTTCCAATCCATTTAAAGACGAAAATAAACCACCAGTTTTAGTGAGTTGGTGAAAATAATATGCTATTTTGAGGCATCGAAGTATCACTATTTGTTTCAGAGGACTGACTAAACGGGACCAAAATATCGCAAGATTTTTATTGCAAAAGTAGCAAAAATTGTTTGTATGGCGTTATCAGTAGTAACGTGACACTATATTTTATGAAGGGGTGCTTAACCGACAGTCAAAGGGATACAGAAACGTTTGGTTATACCGTAGCTCAGTTTTTGTGTGAAAAAACCATATATTGTAAACATTCTTACATTAACGAAATAGTAATTGAATGTCATTTGAAAAGCAGATAGTAAAATTGTACAGTCTGAATAAAGAAATGAAAGAAATTACTGATATAGCTATATAGATATAGAATATACAAGAGGCGGAAGCAATTGTGTTGTGCAAGAATGTGTGTTGTAGTTTAAACAAATCTAAATGAGAATTCGCTAAAATTTACGCCAGATTGACGTATTTCTTTACTTCAAATTGGAATCCATCTTGAACAATCCAGTCAAGTAGTACAAATGGTAGTTCAAATATTCAGCACATTATGAGTATTGTGCATGGGAAAGCATTATAAAGTGCTGACATTAAGCTTCTTAATTACGTATACTTAAACGGTTTAATAAAGTACCCTGGAGATCATTGCAAGTGTATACATGACCCATTTCTGTACCAAATTAATGGGACTAAAATTCTTTTGCATCCAGTCAGCCGTATCCGGAATACTTATATTCCAGTAACGTTCTCAAGCGAAATTTTGACGTCATAACAGTCGGAACGCTATGGGTACGAATATGCAGTAATAGATGCCCATGATCGGTCAACAAAACACATATCATAGAGTTTCTGCGAATAATCGTAACCCCAACCCTTAAATAATAAACAACTGCGAAGCACCGACGAGTTTTGGGTCCCATGAAGGAGCCGCCAGCATAATTCTTAAGCGCAGTCATCTGAAGAAAGACAATATTTTCGCCTGTTGATGAGGAGATCGCGTACGTGAAATCCTGAGGCCCTGTCGCATGATACGATTTGCTTTACACAGACTATACATAGCCTAAGAATTTAGTACTGGAGGCAATTTAAGTAAAAAATCAGTAATATAAATTTTATTACAGTCTAGTATTACTGGTAGCCCAGATCGTTACTTCCGTGTTGCCTTTTTTGAGAAAAACATAGTCAAAGGCTTTAGTCTATAAATGCTTATTTCGACATAAAAATTTTTCACAGTAACCCTCCTGAGTGCTTGCTTTTGGCACCGAAATTTCTCCATGTCTGGTTTGTTTTGAATTTTACAAAGCCGGTTGAAGTTCAGTAAATATTGGTTTTTGCTACGATGGAACTTACAACGCAGAAAAGCTGTAACTGGGTCATTTCACGAAACCATGTATATACTTCTGAAACGCCATTTTTTGAAGCCAAAATGAAACGTTTTCGTATGTATAGTGTCTAGACTCTTCCGACATAAAAACCCTGAATTTTTCGAATATCGATGTCTCTATGCAAAAAGAGCTACCTGAAACCTGCTACACGGGTCGCAAAGAGTACCCCTGGCGGTCAAATTTTAATCCGAAATAAATCATTCTGGAGGGTAACGCAGTGACATATGAACCATGGTATGTTTTTATGCAAGTCGGCCCAAAAGGGTCACGGACAAGCCATTTGGAGGACTTGCGACCTGAAATTGTTGCAGCTAAGGCCCTTTTATGGTTAAAAATCCACCAATTTAGAACTGCCTGTCACGGCAGTTTTCTAACGCAACGAAGACAGCACCTACTGATACCATTTTATGCTCACAAACCAACCATGAGTGCGGGATTTCAGGCAGATCCTTACGCCTTGTAATAATTGGCACCCCGATGTGTGTAAGTGGGGGGCTACTCCGGAGGTCGGGGGGATACACCTTCCTGCAACATACATTGCGTGAAACTTTGGCTACTGCTAGAGATTTTAGATTTATTTTAACACGCTGCTACTGTAAAACAAACATAATGGATGTATGATTAGCTTAAATTTAGGTGATGATACCTAGGACAATGCGAAGAATAGATGTGCGGGCGGGCAGAAGGGTTCCCTAGGTACCCAGTTAACAGCACGGCCCCATATCATGGTGCAATGATGATGAACTTATATACTAATATGGGTCATTTCACGAAACCATGTCATTTTAGTCGGGGGGGCTACATCGGCACTTTTTGGCCCATACCACCAGTCTTTTGTAAGGAAATTTAATGTCGCTGTGAGATGTAGTAATAGCATATCCGACGATCATAACGTGGTATGGTGGACCTCTGTACCCCAAACATAGCAGGAGCCAGAAGCCCTCAACCTGGGTTGGCCAAATGAAGCCAAAAACACATGTCCCAATATAAACATTCGCCGTATCGCTAGCACTTGATACATATGTGTGTTTTTCACTTCACTGTGATCCATTGGTATTTGCTAATTTTTCCGAAAAAAATTGGGAGTAAGCATAGACACTGTAGCTGACGTTAAGCTTCCGAAAATTTTTTTCGTGACATGTAGCCCCCCGACCAAGGTCAAATCTGGCAACTTTCAGACGCTGGTAAATAACGTGAAAGTGCACTAGCGCCAAAAACGCTATTTCACGGTAATCGTAATCAGTACAGGTGTTATTGAAAAAACGAATATCAGCGTCTGTACATGTGTTATTTCATTATGAGGTCGAAGGTCATAAAATGCCAAAAATGGGGTATGCAAAATGTAGCCCCCCCCCGACGACCTGACTAAACTTAAATTTAAAAAAAGCCAAATTTAGCATACAGTCTTACAATAGGCCGGATATAAACATAGTAAAGCCCCACTAGAATCGATTCATCTATTAAAATTTTTAATGAAAATGTAGCCCCCCCGACCTTGCGTGTAGCCCCCCCGACCGCATATATAATAAAAGTAATCGAAGGTCGCAAGAGTCACATTAGTATATAAGTTCATCTTCTAAGTTCATCTTCATTGCACTATTATGGGGCCGTGCTGTTAACTGGGCAGCTAGGGAACCCTTCTGCCTGCCCGCACATCTATTACAAGCATTGTCCTTGGTGTCATCACTTAAATGTAAGCTAGTCACAGATCAATTGTTTTACACCAGCTTACATCTAGAATGTATAGAAGTAGCTAAAGTTTGGCGCGTTGCATGTTGTAGAAAGCTGTAGCCCCCCCCCCCCGACCTGAGGTGTAGCCCCCCCGACCTGAGGTGTAGCCCCCCCGACTCAACATATCGGGGTGCCATTTTTTACAAGGCCTAAGGATCTGCCTGAAATTTTTTCTTAGACGTCCCCCGCTCATGGTTGGTTTGTGAGCATAAAATGGTATCTGTATGTGCAGCTGTTTCCGTTGCGCTAGAAAAGCTTCTGCGACAGGCTTGTTCTAAATTGGTAGATTTTTAACCCCAAGAATGCCCTAGCAGCATCAATTTTAGGTCGCAAGTGCTCCAAATGGCTTGACGAGGACCATTTTGGTCCGACTTGCATAAAAACAGACCATGGTTCGCGTGTCACTCCGTCAACCTACAGAATAATGACTTATTTTGGATTAAAATTTTACCCCAGGGGGCCCTTTCCAACCCCTGTAGCAGGTTTCAGGCAGCAGCTCGTTTTGCATAGAGACATCGATATTCGAAAAATTCAGGGTTTTTTACATCGGAAGGGGTCTAGACACTGTACATTCGAAAACGTTTCATTTTGGCTTCAAAAAGTGGTGTTTCAAAAGTACATGGTTTCGTGAAATGACCCATGCGATAAAATAGTCGTTACGTTGTCATTAACTTAAATAAAGATCAATGGGAAATTCAATTTTGAATTTTAAAGGAACCACTGAGCGTTGTAGATTGACTGGACTCGTCAAGTTTGTTGAAGTAACTTTTTGCCTGAAAATTTTTTCACTATTGTGACCAGTTTAGACCCAGTTAACGATTCTTGAAGAGACAATAAAGTGAATTATTTCTGTCCGTTCGAGCAGATGTACTGTCAAATTCATAGTCGTTTACACTATCAAATAGTTAGTATACACTGTGTTAACAACACTAAAAGCCATTATGTTTGACAATGTACAAGGCCTATGTTTCTAGAAATTAATGCATCGGTCTTCATCTGGTGCGCAGTCGGGTATGTTTAAAAAGCTGCGATTCAACGCAATCGAGGCGTCACCATAAATAAGTTTTTCATTATGAAAAGTTTCTATATTTTAGTTCGTATGAACAAGCGGAAGCGCCCCGAAATTTTAAATTTGTAAATTGCAAAGAAGTGTACAGTTATAGGGACATTTGGAAATGTAAAATATGTAACAGTGACAAACGATGGTAAATAATAGATGATCGCTGCCTACTTAATGTTCGCTCTCGCGAAAAAGGCAAAAAGACAATTTTGCTGGCCTGTGTTAAAGTTATTATCATGTCAAAGAGATCAAAATTCAGAATCTAAACCGACATCATTTAGATCAAGCTCCAAAAGTGTTAGATCGGTAGAGCAACTGTCGGTGTTTGGGATCGAGCACCGAAGGATAGCCTGCTAGAATTGATACATTTTAGTTTAAAAACGAATGGTAAGGATTTGAATAAACTGTCTTGCTCCCCAAGTATAGAAGAGTGTTTTGTGCCGCGTTAATACAGACATTGTATTATGATTGCATAACTACATTAATTGTTTCAGCTATGCAGCCTGTTGTGATTTTCTGCAGCATAATAATTTGCTGTCAATTATTCGAGCACACGAAGCGCAGGATGCTGGGTTAGTGGCCAATATTTAATCATTGAAAATGTTCGTACAATTTGGTTCGCTACTCCTTTATGTCGTATTGCTGTGTCATGCGGAAACACGCGTTCGGCTTTCAGCAACATCCCTCAAATTTTGAACGTAGTTGTTACAGAATAGTTGCTGATTAATAATAAAAATTAATCGAAGTAATGCTGTTGCCAGTGTGTCCTTCCTATCTACATATGTAGCAGCTAGGCTAGACATCCTTATACATAGTCACCTTTTTAATAATTTTAGTATACGATATTGTTTCTGTATATCATAATGTTTCAACAATTATACTACAGTTGGAATATCGAAACTTGTTTCTTTCTTGACAGCATTTTTAGAAAGCTGTTTTCTTGACAGTATTTTAAGAAATTTGTGTTACAATCTCTTTGACAAAATGTATTGTCGTTATTGTGAATTTGTGGAAATGGTTGTGTTTAGCTTCGGGTGTTTTTAGTCTAGAACAGTGTGGTTGTACGCAGTTTCTTTATGGGATTTATCTCGAAGATATCTCTTTCGGGGTTATGAGTATTATTGGACTTCAGAGAGATTATTGGGGGCATAGCTGAAAAGATGGTGGGCTCCCTCCCTGAATTCTACTCCTCCATTTAGGACGGGACCCAAAATACTGGATTCATTGAGGTAGTATAATAAGTACGAATTTTGGAGCAGAAAGCAGTTCAAACTGCACTAGAATGGGTTTTCATGTATTCGACAAGACGTTTTTTGTACCTCTACGAAAGCCGTGTAAACTTGTTCTTGAATAATTACGAACCGTAACTCGACAGTATCCACAAAACCTTGACCATGTGTCTAAGTATAGTCCTTCGCGTTGCGGTCAGGGTGCAACGGGGAAGATACAAGGGCGTCTTTATCTTGTTGTTCATGCAAAAATTTCATGGATCTTCGCTATTCCCACATCACTGTAGCTTAAACCTGAACTCCAGAAGGTAATCATTACCTTTTTATTTCACTAATTACTGCGCAATTTTATTTTGTTTTAAAATGAAAACTAATGACTATCGTTGCCGATGGGTTTTGGCTTACTCCAATATAAGTCAGTTGCAAAGTAGAGTAAACGCCAGCAATGATTTCGAGTGAGTAACTCGCTCGAAATATATTTGCTCTAAAATAGAATTTGTTAATAATTGAAATAGTTTCAAAATCTTTTTAACAATCATTTTTGGCGAGTACTGTATTTACAATTACTACTCTGCATTATATGACATCTCAGTCGATCTTATGTTAATGTCACGAACTCAATCGTGGAAACATCTGAGTGCAGCCGTATTCGCAGTTTATAGAACTCCAACTAGCTGTAATAACTGTTTAACCGAACTCCGCCTGTAATTTAGCTACTTGTGGGCCGAGCTACTTAGATTAATAAGCACTAACTCTGAGATTATGAATGTAATTTTTGTGGACGCGTTGATTTGCCGATTTTACACGTTTGTTCGTCTACTTCAAACGACATGCTCAATCGGACATCTATATTCGCGGTTGATGTGCGTATTGAAGTATGCGAAAAACGTAGTCGGTAATCGTGTGTTCACGTGCACGCAGCGGTCAGCAAATTGTGACACTACATAGTGAATATTGACTAAATCTAAAGTCGCCAGTCGATCGTTAGTTTCATGACTATGAACATTGTATTATATAGATCCTGGGCTTTTTATAGGGGAAAGGGGGTTGTTTTGTCGTTGGGTCCCCGTCCGCGTGATTCCTAATCGACACCACATGTACTCCAAAATTCTCGTTTTTGAAAAAATACAATTTTCGCGCCCCGAAGTTTTGATATTTTGCCAAATTTTTGTCAGTTTTCCCTAACTTCTGTTAAAATGTCGAATTTTTGCTAAAATCTCCGTTATTTGCTAGTCATTTGGTTGACCCCTATTACGGCCTCCCACTTTGTTAGGAGTCACAGCTAACCCCTGGATTTCTGACTCCTAGTGCCAGAGGTTTCAATCCCGCTTTCCAAGCCCGGACACAATTTCTAACGACACAGAAGAACGAAAGCATTAATTTATTAACTATACTACAGCTAACCTGACAACAGCTCCGAGTAGCAGTGCGAAAAAGTCTTAGTTTGGCTTTGTCTTTGTTCTTTTCGTCTTTTCGGCTAAGACACCATATTATTTTTCACATGTTTTCACTATTTTTTCATTTGTAACTTAAACAGTTACTATAACGGAGCGAGCATACGGAGTTTCCTATTGATTATCTACGTTAGTCATGTCATCTGGTAGATTTTTTCACAAATCTTACTCGGCGCATAATGAAATCTAATTTGATACCAAGCCCTGTGTTTGCGCTGCTCCAATGATTTTTGCCCAAAACCTCAGAAAACGTTGCTTATTGGAGATATCTCAAGGCTCTCATGTCAAGCCTCGTAACATTTTAGGTCATATTATTGCTGGAAACATCAGAACTGAGCCAAAAAATAGAGACCTCAAAGTATCCTCTAAAAACATAGCAGTTAACAAGGACAGTCGTTTCCGAGCTATCAGCCAAAGTTAAAAAATCCAAAAAGTTCAATGTTTAAAATATGGCGTAAGTAGTTGCTATGTTGTTAGGGTGAACGATGAGCTTATAGGCTTATTAACCTCATAAACGCGTTGGCTTCGTTGTTTCTAATCTAAACTATTAAATTCTGGCGCCAAAAATATATCTTGGTATATTTAAGTTATACGTTATGGTGCTATAACACGTGAATGGATTTCGCGTGCGCTGAATATGCTAAAGCAGTAATTGCGCTTGTACGGTACTTATTCATTACGGGTAGCTCTAGGCGCCCAGACCTTGAAATTGTAATTACTATTGATAGTACGCTGAATATGCTAAAGCAGTAATTGCGCTTGTACGGTACTTATTCATTACGGGTAGCTCTAGGCGCCCAGACCTTGAAATTGTAATTACTATTGATATCTATGATATATAAATTTCGAAACTGTTTTTTGGACACTCGAGGAAAAAATATAGGGGTCCATGATCCTGCTATTTTGTTGCAAATTTCGAAATGTTGCTTTTAACATGTTTATGGTGTACTAATGTGTTTTTGGGAATTTTTAAGGGGCTCAGGAAGCTGAATTAGATTGCCGAGGTGGTTGCTAACCGCAGAGTAGCCCCGCTCGCTCTACTTCTAATCGCTTTGCGAGTTATTACTAGTTACCAGTCGTAGTGGAACTACATTTTTTGAGCGGAGCGACGGCATTAGTAATATGAGCGTACTCAATGTCTTGGAAATATATTATTACCTAGACAACAATGAGTAAATGAAGGAATAATTTTATTTTATGAAAGAATTATTTTATTTTCCCCAGGTTATATGCCGTTAAAACGACTCTACTACCAATAATTAAGCTGTTATGAGCTTAATTAGGGTGTTAATTAGCTTAATTAATGATAAAATTGGCAAGTTGCCACACTTCTAAAATATCAGGTGCACATCCTCACATGATAAGCTTTCAAACAAAAAAAGTTTTTTGAAATAGGTTCAGTGGTTCTTGAGATCCGTGAAAGACGAACGGACATCGACTTTTTTGCTCCCAGACAGAAAATAAAAACGCTTCATCGATCGCCTCGCTTCGCTCTGCGACCTCGCTTTGCTCAATTAGCGATGCTTTAGATTATTAATTCTAAATATTGTACGTTTGTGGATTGTAATTATTATACTTTTGTGGCTAGGTTATCGTCATAATTTTCATTGACAATATATTTTTTCAGTTATCGCATGTACAGAAAAAGTCAATCGACCGGCTTTCCTTCCCTTATCACAATCTTTTCCGCTCCAAATTATCTTGACGTGTACAATAACAAAGGTACGATTATTACCGCCAGGCACATAGTGCTTTGATAAACCACTGCATCTGTTGCATATTGTATTGGTTTCTACCATACACCATAAAGGGTGTACTTATTTTAATTAGATACTTACCTCGTTGGGCGAGAAATCGTAACTACACTGGTAACAGGTATAACTGCTGTAGGGTTTGATTAGTTACTGAAGCTAAGTTTAATTTTAAGGGCACGCATAAAATGCATCAGATATTGATACTGTTATAACAGTGATATAAGCCAGCATGCGAAGTGCGAGTACGACTGTAAAACGACAAACAGAAGTATGTGAAAATTTTTGAAATACTATAATAAAATTGGTTTTAATATTTTCCTAGTCAATTTTAACGGTTTCGTTAAAAGTTGCCCACAATTTCCTGCATTGAAACATATCTGTAGTGTTGTTATCTTCTAGATCGCTGATAGGGTACTCATAACCATGCTTTTATTGTCACTATTTGGATTTCTAGGTTAATTGAATTCTGAACTTAGTGACTGAAACGAGCGAAGCGAAGAATTCTTACTAGCCGTGACGGTGGTGAAATTTGACAGTGCTCATTATTGAGGTTTTTAGGTTACAGGTTGGCTGGGCAAATTTGTTCGTTCAATAGCTCAGTTGGATGCTTTGAATCTTTTTTGGCGTTTAATTAGACGCGAAGCCTCATCGAACATTTTCCCGCCTAAAAAGTGGGCCAAATAATGGGCTGGGGTCAACAAATAACGTTACTCGATTATCGGATGACTTTTCCATAAGGGGGGAGGTTTCCCCTAGATCTGTGTCCTCCCCCGATTCGAACCCCTTTTGAATTTTAAATCGGTGTGATACGCCTTGGTTCGCGGGAGCGAGCGGAAGCAAGACTGGTATATATATATATATATATATATATATATATACATATATATATATATATATATATATATATATATATATATATATATATATATATCAGGGAGTAACCGGAACCGAAATTTACCGAAACCGGAACCAGCAACCGGAACCGTCCATTTAAACCGGATCCGGAACCGGAACCGGAACCTGGTCTTCGAAATTTATATATAGTAAAACAGATGATGGAAGAAATGAAGGTATAGTGGATTTAAAATGCATTAAAAATAACTTGTACATTAAACTTAATGTATTGCGATGGTATTATTGCCTTTCTGAAACTTTAAAGAGACTGAGGAAGCTAATAATGTTTATTTGTCGATCAAATATCTCGGTTTTTGGACATTCAGAGCAAAAAATGTCTTCCACTATACACCTTTGCGTATACTGCGTCAAATCGAATGTGCTTACAAAGCTTTGAGCGTAGAATACACACTTTCCCTCTGTCTCCAGTCGCCTCCATTTACTACACATACGTTTGTTGTATGTTCTTCTGCAAGCAACTTAAAATTATTGGTTTATACGATTCTAAGAGGAAATAATAGATAGAAGGTAATTTTCTGATCAGTGGTCAGAGACACTGTTTAGGCTAGCGTTGGACAAACAGTGCCCGTCAGTTAGATAATGATGATAACTTTCTAATCAGACTGCTATAAATGAGATACACTGTGATGCTGCTCGCACAGTTTCAATAAATACAGTTCATTGCCAAGAAAGCAGTTTCTAGCTGCGTTGCAGATAACGTTAGTTTACTTCAATTTAGA
Organism: Trileptium ribeirensis; assembly: GCA_030248225.1. Taxonomy (NCBI): domain Eukaryota; kingdom Metazoa; phylum Nematoda; class Enoplea; order Enoplida; family Thoracostomopsidae; genus Trileptium; species Trileptium ribeirensis. Next base: position 37,770 of record JASANE010015686.1, read on the forward strand.
CTGATTTACCAAGTTTACAAGCGCACTGGCGGATGCTTGACGCAATTTATGTTAGCCAAGCATACCCTAAGTACTTCTGCGTAAGCCATACTCTGTTACCGAGTTGGACCGGTTTAATTCAAACGTATCCCACAGACTTCTGGATGTGTAAAATAGCTGCTACAAGCATCAATCTGGCTTTGATTTAACAAACTCCTGCAGGTTATTATGAAAAATTCCTGCTCAAATTATGTGCCCTGCTTACGTTTCACACGGCAAATTGGTTAGTTAATCTTTTCTTTTGCTTGGCATTATTGGAGCTTGATCATTGTATAATATATATTACATATGTTTGAATTACAGGATGAAGCAAAAAACTTGGAAAATTTCAAAGAAAATTTTTAAACCGGAATTCCGGTTCCGGTATGGTTTTTGCCCTTTGCCGGAACCGCAACCGGAACACGATTTTCGCCGGAACCGGAATTCCGGTTACTCCCTGATATATATATATACAGTACTCGCCAAAAATGCCGTCGCATTTCGAGCGAGCGAGTTCGAGCGAGTCGCGAGCGAGTCTCGAGCGAGTCGCGAGCGAGTGGCTCGCTCGAGATTTCGCAACTATTTAAATTAATAGAAAATTCTATTTTTAGAACAAATTTATCTCGAGCGAGTCGCGAGCGAGTGTCGAGCGAGTCGCGAGCGAGCGACAGTCATTTTTGGCGGGTACTATATATATATATATATATATATATATATATATATATATCAGGGAATAACCGGAACCGAAATTTACCGGAACCGGAACCAGTAACCGGAACCGTCCATTTAAACCGGATCCGGAACCGGAACCTGGTCTTCGAAATTTATATATAGTAAAACAGATGATGGAAGAAATGAAGGTATAGTGGATTTGAAATGCATTAAAAATAACTTTTACATTAAACTTAATGTATTGCGATGGTATTATTGCTTTTCTGAAACTTTAAAGAGACTGAGGAAGCTAATAATGTTTATTTATCGATCAAATATGTCGGTTTTTGGACATTCAGAGCAAAAAAATGCCTTCCACTATACACCACTGCGTATACTGCGTCAAATCGAATGTGCTTACAAAGCTTGGAGCGTAGAATACACACTTTCGATCTGTCTCCAGTCGCCTCCCTTTACTACACATACGTTTGTTGCATGTTCTTCTGTAGCAAACTTAAAATTATTGGTTTATATGATTCTAAGATAAAATAATAGATAGAAGGTAATTTTCTGATCAGTGTTCAGGGCAAATTGGTTAGTTAATCTTTTCTTTGGCTCGGTTATATTGGAGTTTGATCATTGTATAATATATATTACATATGTTTGGATCACAGATGAAGCAAAAATGTGAAAAATTTCAAACAAAATTTTTAAACCGGAATTCCGGTTCCGGTATGGTTTTTGCCCTTTGCCGGAACCGCAACCGGAACACGATTTTCGCCGGAACCGGAACCGGAACCGGAATTCCGGTTACTCCCTGAATATATATATGAGTCAAGCCAGGCTCATTTTGTAGAGCAAATAAGCCTCCATAAGACTGTAATAGTTTGCTACTCGGATCTGTTAGGACGTAAGATTTGTGTCAAAATGTGATTTAAAATCTGCTCAGTATACACGAAAATGATATCTTCACAAACATTCAAGCTATATTTGTATAGCAATTATACTCTATGTAACTGCAAATGGTGTGCTGTTTTTGTCATTAATTAGGCTGCAGGGTCTGGTCATTACGTATGTTTTCATGGGCCCATGCGATCTAAAATACACGGAATAGTAATATCTCCGCAACCGCTCAAGCGGTATGGGCGTTTATGGCCTCAATTTGTAGACCAAATCATACTCGGTGTAGCTGCAAATGGTGTGCTGCTATAATTGTCATTATTTATGTTGCAGGGTTGGGTCAAAACGGGTTTTCCATAGCCCGTGGCACTCAAAAGACACGAAAATAGTAATATCTCCGCCATTTATAGTTAATTAGTAGTATGTGTAATTTTGGTCTCATTTTGTCGAACAATTCATCTTCTAAGCTGCTGAAAATGGCGTGCTGCTATTGTTCTTCTTTTCGGATTAACGTCCGTGTTCCAGACGATTCTGGGTAGGACGATTGTTTCCTCTGATAGCTCTTCTGTACGCAGGTCGGTTCGAAACAAGGTCAGTGTTCACAAGTTCGTTGCAGTCTTCGGTCACAGATTGGAGCCAGGTTTTTTTCGGCCGCCCTTTTGGAACGGCTCCTTCAACAACAAACGACGTCGATCGTTTCACCCAGTTGTCATCGTTCATTCTGGTGACATGCTCATACCAACGAAGCCTCCTACATCGCATGGCGGCGCTGATCGGTTCGATACCCAGTCTGTGCCTCAGTTCTGAGTTGGTGGTTCTGTCGCGAAGTGACGTTCTGCACATCCAGCGCACCATGCGTATCTCTGTAGTTTCTAGTCTTGTAACGTGGTCGGACAACGTGGCCCATGTTTCACTGCCGTAGAGCATGGCGCTTCGCACACAAGCCAGGTAAACCATCCCTTTCAGGCGTAATGGTGTTGCTTTTGATGTCAGAAACGGCTGAAGCTCGCGGAATTTCTGCCACCCGCAGCGCACTCTGTTTGTTACAGCAACGTCTGCACCACCGCTATCGTTGATACTGTCACCCAGATAACAGTTATCTACCTCTTGCAATGTTTCTTCTCCCAGGGTCATTCCACGGTTTGAGCCATCATGTAGTGTCGCATGTGTCGGGTTACTGCAAGTCCAGCAGACAAACGTAGGTGCGGCAGCTTGTAGAGTGCTAGAGACCCCACTGCAGCGCTTGTGTGCCCATTTTTTGCACTGAACGCACTGCAGGGAGTTGTTTCGAACGCCTTTCCCACAGACACTACAAGGCCATTTACCCGTTTGTATCGCCATTCTGGTTGTCCATTGTTATTATATACATTGCAAAATTGGGTCAAAACGAGGCTTTCTAATAGGCCATAGGATTCTAAAAACACGAAAATGGTAATATCTCGCACAACCGCTTAAGCTATATACATTCATGGACAAAATATAAGCGCACACGCGGACGGGCAATATGGCGTACCCGGACGGATGCAATTTCGTCCGGACCTTGACGGACGCGACTTCGTCCAAACGCGCATGGACGCAATTTCGGTTGGACTTGGACAGACCCAACTTCGTCCAGATGTTTACGGATGTAAATTCGTTTACGCAGACAGACGCAGGCGTCCTTATTTTGCACTGCTACATTTGTTTATAACTATAGGTGTTTTGATCTAATTTTTTCCAAGAATTTTTTCCTTGGAAACTCCGCGCACAAAAGGCGATTATCTTTTCAACTGTTCAAGCAATATGGCTGATGGTCGGTTCGTTTTGAAAGTGATTTGCTCACTGTAGCTGTGTAGGTTTCTCTAAATTACATATTAATCACTCAGGATTCACCTTATGGAGATAACACCAGCTACTGCTCTTGTTCACCGCTATGAATATTGATAAATTTAGATGGTTCCTGCATGCAATCATACATTCGTTTCAGCTGCTATTTTGAAATACGAAAACAATGTGATGAATATCCGTCAATTCAATTGCTCTCCACACCCGTACTGGCTACCTAATTTCATGGACGTCTTCACATGGTCGCTACCGTTTGTCGGTGAAAAGGGTACGTCCAGCAAAGCTTTATGTTTTTCTTTAGGATTTACTTATTAAAAACCTTCGATTTTTATTTAACTCTTACCGACGAGTGAAATGAAGAATGACTGTTTTGCAGCTCGCCAACTAATGAAAATTACAAACATATAATTTTACTAGTTGTAATGTATGCGGACCAGTCCTGACCGTCTTTACAATTTGTTGATCTGGATCGCTGGACCGGCCCAGCTTTGTTGAAACTTTTTTTGATCTGAAAATGTAAATTCAAAATTTTCCCCAGATTGAATTTGGCACTCATAGTTACTACTGTAATTGCTTATCATGAGTTACGATAAGTCAAAACTGCCTCTCAAAATAAGCCTCAGTGAATTAGGTACACTGTTGTACAAAAATTTTTTTATGATTGTAGTCTGTCATGGTCGTACCAGAGTGCTATCCGGACCGAAAAATTTCCATAAGTTGCTTTATTAATCATGCCGTAGTAGCGTCATTTAGTTCCATGCAGTACGCTATCGGTTTCGAAGATATCAGAACTTACAATCATTAAGTTTCATGTCTCAAAACGACCGCTTAAAAGACTCTCTGCGAAACAATATTGTCAAAATTAGAAAATCGACACAGTCAGACGCTGGTATAGGACATTTTCGTCCAGCTAATAATGCTTTCTCCACACGTGATTTTTGTTGAGCCTCGTTTTGTACTACATTTGGTTACCTCGTAACCATGGTAGCCAAACAGAATTAAAAACGAGATGTTTCATACAAATTTGAGCAGTGGAGATTTTTAGAAAACGTTAATTTATTGAAGCGATACGTTCCGAACAACAGAGTTGATTTTAAGTTCACTTAGACAATATTTATAGCTATTACTTTTTCAGTCACAGAAATGTTGGTTCATATCCTTAACATCTGCAGTGACGATGAACTAATGCAGGAATCCGACGACACGTTCGAAGGTAATATGATCATTTCATATTTGGCTGTTTAGCTCGTGGGAAAGTAATGGAGTTGAGTGCAACTTATTGTCAATATTCTGCTGCAAACAATCGTGTTTGCTGTAGGACGGGCCTCTCAACAGGAATCAAATTTTACCCGGCGGAATTAGAGCTGGGAGGAGGCTCAACTCTAACGTGGGGGAACCGGAAATACCCGATGCAATTTCCCCTGGTTATCTGGTGAGAACATCGTGATCCATAGGTCAGCAGTGGCTATTATAACTGTAGTTCATTGTGTTTTCATACCTTTACAATATGTATATCGTTCGTTTTGTTGCATATGTGCTATTTAACTACCGAAAATGCGTATGTCTCCTGCCGCTCTTCGTTTTCTGTGGATTTTGTCATGAACATTAGAAAATATTATTCGAAATATAAGCAGTACGGCCAAATAAATTATGGGCGCAACTGGAACGAACGTTATTACGTTATCGATATACTATGCCTTAGTCCTAAGCTAACATCGCTATATGAGCCGGAGTATACTAAAGTCCCTACATAAACCATGTACCAAGCCTAAGTCGGTTTACCTACCGTCAAATGCACCGCACTAACCTGTTTGTTTTCTAATGTTATAACGTTCTACCCTTAAGGTTGACATGGGCTAGTAGTGGTTGACACGCTCGAGTAAACTTTAGGTGACCCCACCCACCAAAATGTCGCCGAATTTTGGAGACGAAAATTTGTCGAATTTGAATTAACACAGTTTGGTTTACGAATACCAAGAGCTTACAGGATCGACTCGCTTATAACGTCGCTATTGTATATTAAATTTGCTCTCGAGCACAGAATTATAGGAATGCAAGGCTGATAGGCATTAGGTTCGAGCACAATGTATTTTGGTATATACTTGGATATGATTTTGCAAATTTTAGTTATCGAATAGCCGAATGAAATTTGGGATTTTTCCATGAAATGGGATTGCAATTCGATATATATAATTTATTAAAAATAGAATAGTTTCGGGGTCATTTTGAGTTAACTCATGAATGTTGTTCTGTTATAACCATTTTTGTTAGGACAATAATTTTCGGCGGCATTTCAAAATACCTAGTTGTGGCCGAATTTTGCTTGTGGGCAACCGCCGTTATCCTGGGCAGATGAAATATCTTAGGCCCCTCTCCCTTTGCGGAGAAGTCAAATATATTAACGGTATAATAGATAATTTATACGTATTTGCTAGCGTGTTGGAAAACCGTACAATGATCGTTAAAACGAAACATCACTTCACGTTCTCGCGCTTTCTTGTTGAATGACTTCTAGACGCTGACGGTAGTCGACGTTTTTCGAATACAACGGGGTTTTACGATTGTCACGTCACGACATTTCTGTTCTCCGTGGGGCATGATTGTTTCGAAAATTACTGGCTTCTCTAAACAGGTGGAGGGGCCCCAGGTATTTCGCAAAGTTCATAGCCATGGTTAATTTTGGCATCCCTAGTTGACGCCCATAATATCGCTCAGGTAATTTCTTGCGGCATTAACAAGTGCCCAAATGTCTGGCCAAAGGCTGAAAATATGAAAATTGTTCTCTATTTTGGTTAAATCTTCTCAAATTTTTCGCTGTGGGGCTAATGACGAAAATTTCTCCCACAAAGAGTCGCAGAATTATACATTGTTGACGTCTTCTGACAGCTACAGAATTTGATGAGGAACCGAGGGAATGATCCCCAGGTATATTCGTTTCCACCAGTTCGGAGCTGGCGAACCCAACGTCATGCTCCCATGTGTAATTTTGGTAGTTTGGAGAAGCCACGATTATACAAATATATTGTTAACTCATTAATATGCGAAATTAATGAACCTATCTGCAGTAGCTACCTGGTAGATCGAGAGCAGATATGCCGCAATTCTAACAGCAAAACGGAGACCATATTTCCTTGAAGTTAGCATTTCAATGTCATTCATCGTGACCGAGGTTGGAATCATTTTCTCGGAAATAATAGCGTCAATTTCAATACGCGGTTACTCAACAGAGAAGATTATGCTCAACCGTGTTAAAAGTTAGGACATCTTAATACGCGTACACTACTCGCAGCAATAAATATCAAGTTTCCAGCGAACGGACATCGAGCAATTTTTAGCTGCAAATAAGACTAGAATAACATATCGAACAAATTTTAGAAACGCAGGCTAAGGTTCCGAAGAAATCTGGACCTGAATTCAAACTTCTTTCGAACATAATTTGGGATATTTTTAAATCGCCAAACCAGCAGCACTCATTTGTGACGCAAACTACTAGATGCAATAGTATAACAATTACGTGTTGTGATGCAATATTTACATAATCAACAATGAGTATTGGAACTTTTTACGAGACACTGATTGAAACGGAGCGAGCGGAGTTTCCACTGAGAGCACTAGGGGAGAAATTGTCAAAATTTCTTTTGTCTGTCGTTGTCTCTCGTAACTCATCTTCTGGTGAATGCATTTCGATAATATTTTTGCTCGATAGCAAAAGTGATGGTGGTGAGTCCTTCATTTGAACGTGAACAGCTACCATCCCATCTTCCGGGCCAATATGGCAAAATATGATTTTCATTGTTGTTTGTGCATTATGTTTGGCATGCAAAAAACATAAATTTTCATACGTGAAACTTTTCTGATTTAGTTGAACATGAGAGTTTCGCTGAGTGGTGGAGGAGGGAACAGACACGGGTGATGTGGAAAGTTGAGGGTGCCCATCATCCCACCCCACTATGGAAAGGTCTGGTTTGCTGAACACTTTTTTGAGGACCTCTCCTTGGATCGTTGCGGGCCGAATGGTTGGTCGTCCAAGTGGCAGATATATCCATTCCGCAAATTTCGGCAGTTTGTTGCACGTGTTTAGCTGGCCTGTCAACACCCTTCCGAAATGTGGGTGGGGGAGGGTGGGGCTTCAGAGGCTGCCATGTTCATTCTCGGGGTAAATTTCAAACTGGGTGGGGGAATAAAATTTGTGTAAAATTGCTAGATATTTACATGTTTTCGTTTACTTTTACTGTTGTGCAACTATTTTATGGCAATAAAACGACATTATTTGAGCATTAGAAATATCGATGATGTTTAAAAACATTTCGTATAAAGAAAACATCAATGTAGAGACATACGTATAAAGATTTTGGATTTAATTTCAAGGATTTCGGTTGAAGGGGGCGGACATGGGGTAAAATCTCACGAACATGGAAGGATTTGGAAATTAGGGTCTCGTTCACCCCTACTCAAGCCAGTTTTGCCTTACTACAAGTACCTGTTAGGTTGGTTATCAAGCACGCTGAGTACGGTGGATTTGTTATCGTGAGTCCTACTTGACTATATTATACGTATTCATGAAGTTCCTAGGATTTTAAGGTTGACGAACTACATTTTCAAAATGTAGCCTGTTTTCATTTGCTGGGAAACAAAACGAAACTTTGTTTTCCTTTGCTTCATTGGTTTTCCCGATGGTTTGGTTATCCAGAGACCAGCACATATTTTTCATGCGTTTTCAGTTGCTTCCAGGTCGACAAACCCGACCCAGAATATACTCTTATCTTCAGTTTCTGGGTTATTATAATGCTTTAAGGTCATTTAGAGCGGTGTCCATAGGCTTTTAGGCACGTTGAATATGATAGTATCTCGATTCTCCGTTTGCTATCTTACCAGGGAACCTGAACACCGTCCCCCGGCTCGGAACTGGCGGGGTGCTGGATTTTGCCAGATGGCACGAATTGGGGGCGAAGCGTAGGGTGGGGGTTCGCAATACAAATTTTTGGAACTTTAATATTTTTCAGCAAGAAAACACTAAAATTGTTAGTAAAGGACACCGGAAACGGTGCAAAAGGTTAAAATCAACTATTTTTTGCTGAAATTAATCAAATTTTTAACTTCAGGATATGATTTTTGGAAAAATGGTACAACTTCAATGTCAACTGGGGGTGTTCTTGCCGGGGTGGGGCAGCCAATATTTTTGCTATGGGTCACCGAAGCTTGCCAAGACCACCCCATTATGGAGAAGTCAGGGTATGGTCACTTCGAATCCAACGTGACTACCATAGTTTTCCAGTGGGTTTAATTTGATTTGGCCTTTTATGTTTCAGTTAAACTATTATTGATTTTGCGACATGCATATTAGGTGGCATGGTTAACTTGTTTGCCATCGTTATAACGTTTCAGCTGTTCCAGAAGACTTTGGGTGCTATATACAATAAACTCAGACCGGTGATTAAACACAGAACACAGGCAATTAAGCATAATGATAACCAAAATATGAGACCACGCTCGCTCTACTTCATCCATGCTTGCCAGATAGTAATAGATAGTAAATATTGTTTTGGGCGGTTACCATAATGACCGTTAATTTGTTTGTAAGAGTTATCACACGTAGTAATCGACAAATAATGTGTATTGTGTTATGGGATGTGTTCTGCTGTTACACTAATCGTCGTTGCATTAAGTTATGATGTTGTTTTATTGGATTTTTTGGCTGCAGCAGCGACAGCTGCTATATTTAAAGGTGAAAATCAAAATTTTCAATTTTGTGTCGACAAGGTGTCTTTCCCCTGGGAAGCAAAACGATTTGCCAATTGAGCATAGCACCAAGGGGATCTAAAATTTCGTTGGTGGGGAGGCGACTCAGTCCGCCTCATAATTCGGAAATACCCTTCTCAACATACCAAAGCCAGCAACCAATGTATCATGGAAATCATGTTTTTACTACCATTGATGTTTGCTGACTGCTGCCTGTTTTAGGTCTCCTAATACAGGTTGAGGATTGTTTCCTACCTGGAGCCTAATTTAAACAAAATATGGCTTCTTGGTATTCCCGTAGGTTGCCTTTTAATATAAAAATTATATCCTTTTCTTAGGCGTATTACATATGCCTGACATTCGCTATCTATGTAATGTATAATTTATTGATCGTGTATATGCGGCGTACTTTCTACCAAAAGTAGCTGTTCAGAATAATGCATTTTAAGCTGACATGGCATCTGGAGAACAAATTATGTGTTAAATGTTATGATATTCTGTTGAAATGTCGTGGGATCACATGCGCATCAAGCACTTCAAAATAACGCGACCACATGATGTTTGATATGACCCGTGATTTTCACCACACCGTTTATAATTTTGTTTTTTCTGAGTCTGAAATATCTTTAATCGCTGAAACCAAGACATCGCAAATTTACATCAGACAGTTTTCTGGCTTCTCCAAACTTAGTTTCGTAGCTTCGTGATTCCTCAGCGTAGAACTGAAAGCACATGGCCCCTGCGGTAACTGCCTCAGTTCATCTGGGTCCCTAACATACACGGACTATTAGAGAAACATGAAATTTGAGTAATTTAACGACTGACTACAATAATGGAGCTAGTAAGTAATCAGTCAAATATTTCGCGATATCTAGCCCCGATGGGAAAAATTGGGGTTATTATTGTCATAAAAGACAAAATATCGTTTTATCTCACATGGTTGCTTTAGTTCAGCCACACAGGCTGGGGTGAACCGTGGCATGTCGAAATTTCTGGCAAACCCCGTCCGCTTTTGGAGTAATCATCTTTGTGTTTGTCACTTGTAGCAAGTTTATGACGCACCGTTCATTGCATTTCACATCGTTGTCAATTTGTTTGTATTCTAGTCTGGATACTAGCTGTTATTTCATGGAAAATTTGCTATCGTGGCGAATCGAGGGCGCACTACACAGCTAACAAAACGATATTTGTTGTCTTTTTATTGTTTTCATATATGACGATCGTCATTTGCATGCAAAATATTAATTATTTCGGAACTCAGGTGTCGTATTGTAGGCTGTCATTAAAATTCTGTTAAGGTGGGTTCACACGTTCAATTTTCTGACCTAATTTTGGCTACATTTTGCAATAGAGAAATGTGGAAAATGGAAATGCTTCAAAATGTGGCCGCGCGTGTTTTTTCTAATAGTTTGTTAAATTTTGCGAATTTTTTAAAATATTTTGTGTTTCAAAAGTTCGAATATTGTCACACGATCAGGTTCTTTAAATTTAAGAAAGCTGTTTCTCAAATTTGATCAAATTAATGTATACTGCATTGATAGGAACAGTTATAACGATTATATTTGTTGCATCGCTTAAAATAATAGACCGAGGCTAAAACACTTTTCAACCGACCGTAATTCAAAGTATTTCACGTAAACGCCCGTAACTCTCCGAATTCTTCTTGCGCAGATTTTTTACTCTTAGTGTTTGTCAAAGAATTAATAAAAAGCCAATTTCCACATTCGCGCTAAGAGGCATACATCAAAAGTTAAATAATAGAAACGTAGCCAAATTTTGACTGTATAATTTGGTGTGTTCGCTGCCATTGTAAATGCTCGTAATGTTGTGCACCCAGATTACGTATACGTTTGTTTTGTATTTGATTATTTTGTAGTTGATAGCATTTGTGCAAATTGAAAGCAAAATGATAAGAAAATGTACTTCGAAGTACAGCTATACTCGCTTTTGTACGTTTTATGTGCTCGGATAATTTATTATCCGGTATAAGGTCGGAGGATCAAATTACTTGGTATACGGGAGGAAAATACAGTATCTCAGATTAAGTGGGACAATCCTTATCCGGTATGTTATCAGACGATCTAGTCATACTCGGTATCTGGACGTTTGCAGTGTCTGAGATGCAGCCAAATAATCCAATAAAAATACAGCATCCGGTATTTGACCGGATAGTGTACGGTCTGGACAATCCGATATGCTGATTATAATTTCACCTAATAACCTGAAATGTATTTTTGTAAACTGCTATCACTGTCCTATGTATGCTATTACCACACCGAGACAGTTTTCAAATCAAAGTTTTTATTATTTGTCGCCAAATTGAATTAATATATAGTGTTTAACAGTGTTTTTCCAAGCAGAGTATTGGTTTTTACTGGTATGTTAAAATGTACTTTGTATGATTTAAGCTGCAACATAATTGAATTTTGAGTGTACTAAGTGAAACAGCGAAGCGAATAATCCTTACTAGCCATGGCAGTGGTGAAACTTGACAATGATCGATATATATTGGGTTTTTAGGGTGACCCGTGTAACTCAACATTAGATGGGTGGGTTTATCCGTGCGATAGCTCATTCGAAACCTTGAAATCTTCATTTTTGCCCTTTAGTTATCCGGGAAGCAAACTCCATCATAAAAGCGAGCCGCAGGACCTGAAGGTGCCCAATAAAGCAGGCTACTTATTGTAATTCCACAACCGGTGTCGATATCTCAGCCAAATGAGATGCCAAATCAGCCAAAATGTGTAAATTTTGTTGAGCAAATAAGCCATTGTAAGTCAAGTATGTTATGCTCAAATTTCCCGTCTCTTAGGGTTTGGGTCGAAATGGGTTCTAAAGTGGGCACATGATAGTTGGTTCCTGATGAGATTAAATGCACGAAAATGGTAATATCTCTACAACCGCTCAAACTATATGGGAGCAATTCATACGCTGTTGCTGCAAATGGCGTACTGCAATTGCCATTGTTTACACTACAGGGTTGGGTCAAAATTGGTTTTTCAAGGGCCCATGTGATCCAAATATTTTATCAAGCTGACAGTATCTCTACACCAGGTTGACCTGTTTTGGTGTTTTGGTTTCAATTTGTAGAGTAATATTCCTCCATGTATTTTCACATTGCGAGCACAGTAATTGGGTATATTTTTCAATTATTGAAGCAACATAGTGCATCTCTCAAAATTACATATTCCACACTCAGAACTCACAATCTTGGCGATAATACAAGCTACTAGTTTTTAGGGTTTCGGAATATATTGTAATAAGAACGGGAAATGTTACGTTGTATGCAATTGGAATACATTGAATATCATGTATCTTGTTCGACGTTGTACTCTAGAATGCAACTGGATGTACAACTGAATGCATTGAGCAACTGGAAATATCGATGTAGCGATGAATTATTGATTGTTGTTGCAATTGCTCTTTCTATTGCCTAAAAATTTTGCAAGAGGGCATGACGGGGCGAACAAACATAAAAAAATATTCAAATTCATATTTTGAAGAACGCTTAAATAGCTGATAAATGCCATCAGAAAACTCCTCGATTAAGGTTGCAAACAAGTTTTATTCTATTTTTACATTACGTAATTCAGTTTAACTTTTAACTTGAAAAATGGGATTTTATGAAAAGTATATTCCTTTCTATGCGAACCCTCGAATGTTTTACTGGAGGAGACCAAAGGGGGAACTGACCAGGGAGTCTAATATGTTTTACTGGGAGTACGAACTGGGGCACCCGTTTTTTTGTCCTGGGGAAACCGAAAGTTTAAAAAATGCCAGGGATCCCAACACTTAATTTTTAGAACCCAGATACTATAACTTCGTCTAAAAACATTGCGAACCTCTTTTCTATTCTACTAAAACCAGTTTTGATAAAAGTGCGTCCAGCACTCGCTGCGAAACCTTGAATTTCTTCTTATCTGCTGATTACTGCTCTGTCCGAATAATTCGGTACTTTGCTATCCGGTACAAGCTTACTTCGAAACTTATTTGCAACAATTTGAGTATTGAATTTCTTTAACGTTCAACGTTTTTGACGAGTATTAATTGCTGCCCGTAGTATTTTGTCAACGTTTGAATAATTATTGATAAAATGTTTATAATATATTGGTGTTTAGGCGGCGGTGTCGGTGAAGGTGAGTAATTATTAATAATGTAGAATTTTCTGTGCTTTCAATCCTTAATTATTATTATTACAGTGCACTCCAGGTTATATTTTCGACAAATTTGGGGATTTTATGTAATTTTGAGTCCATTTGTTGATATTTTTGGTCATACCGCCGTATTCCTCATATACAGTGATATTTCCGGTTAAAATTTTGTCTAGTTCTCAGTGGGGCAGCATAATATTATTTGGAGTGCTATAGAGGCAGTGTGTGAGTTCTTTGCGAGTGACGTGAACTATTAACTTCCTAGTGACTTATGTTCTTCTTTAATATATAAACCATTAGATTGCTAATGTACACAAGTAGTCACATGGAAATTACATCAGCGGAATACCAAAACGAAATGAGCTGGATACCGGTTTTCACTGACTGTTGGGATGCACCAGTATCGAAGTACTCACGTTGCATTTTATGGACACATACTTTTGCATTATCAAGAGTTCATTATGAAAGTTTTGTAGAAGAGTACTTGGTCATAATATTGTATGATGCCTTATACGATGATGTGGTAGTTTTTTCAGCTTACCCTCCTCAAGGATCACAGGGTGTACCCCAAGGGTCTTTGTGCGTTGTCGGCCTAACCCCATCCCCCGGTTCCTTGACGGTAGCAACTATCGGGCACCCAAAACGTAATCAGATAAAACATCACTAGGAGTCTGCGATGATTGTTCATCCTGTTCAAATCTGATTGGTGTTGGGGACCTGAGAGTTGCTACCCCCAAGGAACCTTGGGGGTAGTCCGATACCTCGTAAACAACATTGGGGGATACACCTAAAATGCTTGGGGGTAAGCAAAAAATAAACAACCACGTCATCTCATATACAAGAGTATGATTGAGCGTTATACTCTTGGTATTATGGATCGAAAACACCGGTATAGACCGTTTTCATGATTCAATGTGCGAAGGGGAGCTAAATAATCTTCGACATCAAAATAGCTTTTACCGTAGTAATCGGCAACGTATTTCAAAAAATCAAATCGACTGCATTGCCAGAACATTATTACGCAATACGCTGACATGCTGAGCTGCCTTGCACCACAAAGTTTTTGTCCATGAAAACAGTGTTGGATTGTGAAAACCATTCTTATGATAGGCAATACCATTGCTGTCGGAATTAATAATTTCTAAAGTAAGGAATTAATAATTTCTAAAGTAAGTTCTAACCAACCGTAAGTTCATTTATCCGGTGTTTTCCCTTTCTCCATAGCCCAAGTGGTGCATAGGAATTGTTGACTTGAGTAAATTTTTTTGTGTGCGTAACCAGAGCCATCCGTATCAAGAAAAGATTGTGATTCTGCCATTAAGTTTCAAGGTTCTGAATAGTTGCTGGAATTAAACTTCTTTTACGTTACTTTTTAAGTGGCTAGTAATTTGTCGTATCGCAAGGGTGGTGAATTCTGAAGCTGAATATGTATCTTATACCCGTTTGGGTGTCACAGACACATTTAAAAATCCATTTTGACACAATCCTGCAACATAGGTAAGTGCAATATCACAGTTGAACCTGCATATAAGTTGAATTGCTGTTCAAAATAAATGCAATATCACCCATATTGCGTATTGCTTGTGCTATTGAGGATATTTTCCTGTATTTGGCCCAGACGGACTCATTAAAATCTATTTTGACGATGATGGGCAAGATGGTGGAGTTTGATTTCGTGTCACAAATAGAAATATTAAGCTTTCAATTGAACTATCACAGAGTTAGTCCGCCAAGTCCAAGTTGAGTTATGCGTGTCACCCCAGAAAAGTTCTGAAACGGAGAGCGTCGAAATTTACTACTTTGGCCAGCGAGAAATCGAAATCGATCTGGGATCGTTTCACTCACTACAGTCAGAATTTAAAACTACGCAAATTAGGCATATATATATTCACCCAGAATGAAGTAGTGGAGCCCGGCTATAGATCTAGTCCAAATTAAAATTCATCTCTGGACTTCAACTGAACGATATTTTGAGCTACATTGTGACTCATTGAAATCTGTTCAGGTGTTACGTCGGTGACCGATACAGGAGATTATATGTACTCACCGGACGAAATCATAAAATATAAATAACACGCATTATTTTATTTTGATTGTGAAATTACTTTGCTTGCTCATTGGTACGCAGCGAGCAGTTTCCTCAGACAGTGTTTAATTGGCCAAAAATTCTTTTTTTTCAGTTATAAATCATCACTGAATTGATGCATTTCTATAATTATATCGACGCTTAATGAAATCAAGTTGTGAACCTGGCTTTGTATTTGCGCTGCTCCACTGCTCACCTGCCCAGTTAAATTTTTTGGAAAACAATATGAATTTGAGATTTTTCATTCTTGATATTTGAATCTACCGTAGGTGATAGTTCTTACAAAAAACATCATATTAAAAATTGAGACCACAGAATCCTCTCATCGAGAACTACAGTTTTGCTATGCAAGTTTTGTCGGAGCGGCCACTTTCGAGCTTCAGTCGCTGCCAGAAATAAGTGATGTTCGATCGAGACTTGTTCGATATTCGTTCAGAAGCTGTTAGAATATGGTCGAACTGTACTATATACATATTACGAACCGGTTAAATGCAATCGAACGTCGTAACGAAAAAATTTAAAAATAAAAACTGTTAATATGTGTATATATGTAAAAAACGTTATTGTTCGAAACTTCGGAATGAAATTTTGTTCGAGAAATGGTCGATGTTCGCTCGAAGTCTGCTAATTCGAAACCCGACAATCATATTCTGGCCTAATTTTATAAATATCCAAAAAACTAATTTTCATAATTTTGATAACATTGGTTTCTTATCTGTTGGGCGTGACCGATTGGCTTAGTATATTTATTTAGCTCTTTAAACAAATTAGGTTCGTTATATTAAACTTAGATTGGCTATGTCATTAACTCTGCGGGTTGGTGCAAAACTTAATATTATAACTTGCTAAAATTTCTGTATTGGTTTTCTAATACCCTAAATATGATGAAAGCAATTGTGTTTGCGTAGCATATGTCCAACAGACAAGTGCTAGGTGCCTAGAGCGTGAATAAAAAATAAATAAATTGTAATTTTTATTGAAAGTTGGGATAATTAATTTTAATAGTTTCCGGGATTTTGGTCAGGAAGAAATAAAAGGTCTCATGTGGTGAAAATGTCGCGTTTAATGTATAGCTGGTGTATTGTCTTTTGGAACTCTGAAAGGGACTCCGGAAGCTCAATTTAGAACGTTGAAATGATTCAAAGAGTAGACACACTCGCTCCGGTTTCCCTAGTTTTGCGTGCTACTAGTTGTCATTTCACTGGTTTATTGTTTGTAATGCACTGGTTTATAGTTTGTTTAGTTGATTTCGTTAAATCCTTACCGTGAATGCATTTTTGTCCCTTCTAGTTAGTTAGAATCGCTACAATTTCTCAGTTTTATCATCGCAATCAAAGGAATGGTTACCTTTGCGTTGTGCACTGCTAAACATCCCTAACTAAATATTTATGTTTTGTGTAATGCTGTTTTGATGTGCATAGTGACACTAACATTTTTTAGCTTCTGGAACAGGTTTTATGTCAATGTTTCATATTGAAATATAAAAGATAGTATACGTATATATTAATATATTATAATAATATAGATAATACAAAATATAGATACGTAGTATAATAATACTAGATAGGTTAGGAATTAGAAATGTTTGAACAACAGCACATTGTATTTAACAACTATCCGGCTTGAAATGTTGAAATCACTGTTTTCGAATTGCCTTAAATTGATAATACATAAGGTGTAATTTGACTTCTTATCAATAGTAGTTGTTGGCATGTCAAAATTGGTCAGTTCCTGTGGGCGAACTCATTTTTTTCTATCTTCAGTAATCGGACGCATTTTTGATTAGGTTTCGGTCGCTGAGTTAAGAATTGTTAATTTTCTTGGGGTAAAATTTAGGATTTCAAGTTGCGGCTATATTCTTGCAGCATGCACAACTCATATTTGTAACGGTAAATTAACAACATCAGGTATTCTCGCCGCGATAGATAGTTCAAATGAAGGCTTGAAAGCTCTATTTGTACCCTGTATTTAGATCCAAAAACTGTGTCTCTATTTGTGCCCTGTATTTAGGCCCAAAAACTGCGTCTCTATTTGTGCGCCATATTTAGGTTCACAAACTGACTCCAGCTGTTTTTCTCGTAAAATTAGGCCGAGATGAGTTGGATCGGTTCAAACAGGGGTGCAACAAAACAAGTTCTTGGCTGTATGTCAACAACCAATGTATATATTTCAACCAAATGGATACATTTTATGGAGTGACTAACAATATACAAAAAGTTTTTTGTACAAGGCTACAGTACTAGGCCGCTGTTCGCTTGCAATTTGTTCGTTGAAAAACACTTAATAGTTTGTTTTTTGTTAGTTCCCTGCTCGCTTGCTCACAAGACGACAGTTAATTTTGGCGATACTGTACGCTTGAATTAGGATTAAGGTTCAATCGGGGTTTTAAAAGGCATGTGCGAACAAATACACCGAAATCTGTCTTTCTCAAACTGTGTGGAAAGTGCCTGGGGAAGGTGAACCAGGGGCGAGAAATTCAGGTTTCTCCAGGTTAAAGTGAAGGACCTCGAGCTGAACCGCGGATGGAAAACGTGGAAACACTATAAATAACTGATTCGCTGATTCGCATTAAATAATAAGTTATATCTAATGTACACTGTATAGTGAAACCATATTGACTGGCCGCAAGTTTATTGTTTTTCAGCTCTTAGAGCAAAAATTTAGAGATTTTATAACTTCCATAACAAAAATTTGCATATTTTTGTCTGGTACAAAAAATTAGCCTATTTTAGTTATGCAGAAAAGTACCTGGGGATGCCAAATTCACTTGGAGGCTAACCGGGAGCGCCTGTGGAGCTCGAAAAACCTAGGCCCCTCACCGCCTTTGTGGGACGCCAGGAAATGGCCATATCTGAATGACCGATGTAGATATATATATGCGTGATACAGGGTTGCCACATTTAATAGGCAGCAAAAAACTCTTTTTGTCGAAAGCTACAACTTTGCTATGATTGTTTTCACCGATGACATTTTTTGCATATTTAAATTTAGTTGAACGTAGATGTCTGGAGAAATGTATATTTTTGGAGATTTTGCGACTTTTTATATGGTGGACATTAAAAAGTGGTACTCCAAAACGTCGAAATTTGATTTTAAAAAGCCGGCAGAAAGGGGAACGGCGTGAAATTGGTAGCCAAAAAAATAGTAGCAACCATGGTGAGTTGGGCTCATTATGTAGGCAATTTATGGCTCTTGTAGCTTCAGTAACTATATACCTGTGTTTTAGATTTGGATTTATATAGATTTTGCAATCTCCCCATGTATTGATGCGAAAACTGAGGTATTATGAAAATCGGTCGAGCAATGTGGGTGACACAGGTCTCTTTTTGTATTTCGGACTAAGCGATTTGTAACTGTACGCGGCTGCCACAGCGGTTGGTTGCAAAGCTGCTCAAGGTCACTAAACGTGCATTGGCTAACAGCTTAATATTGGGTATATTGCTAAATGTGCTGCGATAAATACACGAGTTAATTAGTTATTGCTAAATAGAATAAAATTAGAATTCAACTCCCATTGCAGATTTTTGCATTGCTGCGGTGTAGTTGCTAACAACGAGTATTTGTAAACAGTATCATTTCATGAATCGATAATTTTTTGCTAGAATATGTAAGACATTTTTATAATTTGATCGTTTACAGTAAAAGTTAACGCGTGAATAATCGTGTGACGTGCTCTTTAGTAATAATTAGTTTGCTTTGTTTATTCATATTTGTTTTGTTTTATTCATATGTGTGTTTTCGCTAAATCGTAAGATATTGACTGTTTAACGTAATTATATATTATAATGCAATGCTAAGTGGTATGAACCCAGAATCCGTCCAGATGCGTAGTTCGTCAAGATCTGTAAAGGCGCTTGTCCGTGAGATGTCTGAACAACGGTTTATCTCTATGAGTACTGAACATTTCCATGATAGTCGCTTCCAAGTCAACCTGATTTTGCTTCCATCAATCGGAGCAGTTTCGCTGGCGAGTGTAAGAGGGTTTAATAAAGGATATAAACTAGCAGGACGTAACATTCTTTAGGGCCGTATACATTATGCTCACTCGAATAATCGACTTCTGTCATCGTTTGGTAATTAGCAATAACTACCAACTCATAGGGTTTTGGTTTGTTGGCCCTAAAATCATTTATCAGTACTTTTTTCCTTGTGTGAAAATAAGTGATCATTTGGTTTCGTAACTAATGAGAGCTGGTTGGACTAACGATGTTTTTGTTGTGCACTTTTTATACAAGCGCGGTTCGGCTCGCTCTACCTTGATTCCTTAATTGAAACGGAGCAGGTGGAGTTTTCTCGAAAAAATTTTGGCTCTTTTGTCACACATAAATCTTCACTAATTTGATTTCACTAGTTTTTTATTCTACGCGTAACGAATTCCAATTGCGGTTAGATTTGTGCTTGAACTGGTGCAACAATATCCCACACATTTTTTCACAAAACGACACGAATTGGAGACTATTTGGTCGTTTGTCGCAATCATTAGTTCGGAGAACATAGACCATAGGTGGCAGGTTCGTCGGCTTAGGCGCTAGATGGTCTCGGGGATGTCGTCAGTGGAGATAACTCAAAATTTTCTTCAGATTTTTGCTATTTTGCGATAATTTTTACTAATTTTACCCCAATTTTTGCCGCTTCCCACCCTATTTTGCCAGTTTTCCACTAAAACGGTGTGGGGGTGGGGGTTCGGAGACTTCGGGGTAACACTCATACCCCACTATGGCATAGAAATCATAAGAGAATTCTCTCATCGATAACGCACGTTTTATGCAATTGTAATGGAGCACCCGTTTTCGAGATATGAGCCAAAGTTTAAAAATTCCAAAAAAGTGACATTTCCAAAATTTTTACCTTGTTGTTTTCCTGATTGTTGGTGGTGATGGATGCGACTGTAGAACAATATCCGTGACACAGGTTGATTTCGTTGTTTTAAACCTACATTGGTTATGTTTGAATTCTGAGTGTTACGAAGAATTCTTACTTTCATGTGGTGAAATATGTTACTGACAGTTTGTGATTTTTATCTTGTGGCATCCTATCCATAACTCAAATTTGCAATTTTCGCTTTCAAACGAAATATTACATCTTTATATGTGCACCTTAGTGGCCGAAAACCGATTCCAATTCCTTAACCGTGAAAGTGGCTCAATGAAGGTCGGGTCCATCACAAAAACTGTATATAAAGCTTTTGCGCAAGGTTACCCTTGGATACGAGATTAGGACCTGCTAGGTTTTCAAAAGGCGTGTTAGACGTGAAGTGGAAATCTTATAAGCATTGAAACTGTTTTGATCTTCTTAGGCTCATTTTGTAGAGCGAGAGTATCTCTGTGTAGCAACATATGATGTGCTATTGTGATGGTTATCTTTCTTATATTGTAAGATTAGGTAAAATGGGTTTATAAATGGGCCCATGAGACGCGAAATATACGAAAAGTCCACATTTTATCTAGATGTCAAATATTTGGATCTTTTGCTCATTTTGTAGCGCGGGAGAACCATAGGATTCGTTACTTTGATGGTTTCCTATTTTAGGTTGCAAGATTAGGGAAAAATTGGTTTATGAAGCGCGTAAGAGCCGTCAGGTAGCGAAAACGTCATATATCCGTAACCAATGAAAATATTGGATCAGTTTGTGTAAACCAATGAAAATATTGGATCAGTTTGTGTAATACAAGAAGTTCAATACAGATGCGTGTGGGGTGTTATTGCGGCTGCTTGCCTTCATTGTAGGATTAGGCAAAAACGTGTTTATACCCCAAATATGTGAAAACAGTCATAGGTATCTCCCTAACGAATGAAAATATATGTACTATCGTGGGCTCATTTTGTGAAGTGAGAGAAGCTCTATGTAGTGCGTTATTGTTGTGATACCTATTCTAGGAATACACCCAGAACTAAAAAACTTGGCCGCGGCAAATTACTAATGTTAACCATGGGGGGGGGGGGGGCGCTGCAGGATAGCTTTGCCAAATTTTGGCGCCAAAAATGGTAAATTTTGTCATTTTTCTAACTTAGTGCGTACATGACTAGAGCGGGTCTCTAGGTTTTCGGATGCGCTGGATGTGTTGAAAGTAATCGGTAGCTGCTTGTGTTAGCAGACCAATCTGCATGTTGTTAGACAGAGAATATCGTTGTTTCCATTTGAGATTCAGCTGTGTGGCTTTGTGTGCTGGTAGGTATTGTTTTGCAAAAATCATATATAACGGTCTAGTCGTTTTCTTACCATTTACAAATTCAAGCGCTAACATTTAAATCTCGAACATCATAAAATGTTACTGTTCGCATTCATTGCAATATCATTTAGCTATGCGCAAGCACTATTTTTACGTGATATCAAGTGGAAAGGAAATCCAGTGGAAGCGAGGATGACTGGAAGACTTTCTCGGAGACCGTGTTTGAAAGCAGAGTACCGGTTCCCATACTTTCATAAATATAGCCTGTGACTTCTAAGAGTGGTTTAAATCTTATCTATAAAGATGTGTGATATGTAGTCGAGGGCCTTCCTTGCGTCTCCTCTCGCCGGTCGGTGTAATTGCTAATTCGTGCTCAAAGTCTTAATATCTTTATTCAGCTTCGTCTAATTCTTAAATCTGTACGGCATAATACTCATCAGAACGTAGTGAAACGTAGTGGAGATTGTTTTGTTGCAGGGGTGAAATCTTTTAAATTTCGTGTGTGTGTGATCGGCCATAACTCCAGAACGCCTTAACCGATTTTCATGATCTTGGGCTCATTCGAACCGGCATAGTCGATTTACCGTGTACATCCCGGAGCGTTTATGGGGTTTGAGGTACGGGGGTATGGCGCCACAACGGTTCCTCGACCCAAAATTTGAAAATTTGTTCTGGCGTTTTGGGCGGCCGATAAATTTTACCTGGGGGTTTTCGGGCATGGGAAACTCATTGCCGGTGCCGGTTTTGCTGTTCGACCTATGGTTCCATGGGTACAGGAGTATGACGGTCCATGGTTCGGGGTCAGAGGTCAAAAATGAGGGTTTTTAGTACCCTTCACGGAAGCAAGGTTATTTTTATCATAACTATCGAATTTCCTTCTCTGGGTGGTATTATTTCGTAGTAAAATGATAAATGCCGATGCCTCTTTTTTGTTTTTCGATTAAGGCTCCGGCTTTAGAGTTATGGGGTTTGAGGTATGGCACCCTCATGGTTCCTCGACCCAAAATTTCAAATTTTGTTCTGACGTCTTGGGCGGCTGATAAGTTTTACCTGGGGGTTTTCGGCCATGGGAAACTCATTGTCGGTATTGGTTTTACTACGGAGTGACTAACAACCTGGTTCCATGGGTACAAGTATATGACGCCCCTTTGTTTCGGGGTCAGAAATCAAAATGAGAGTTTTTACACCATTTTAGTACCCTTCCCGGAAGCAAGATTATTTTTATCGTAACTCGAATTTTTTTCTCTGGTAGGTTTTATTTCATAGTAAAATGATAAATCTCGATGCCTCTTTTTTGTTTTTCGATTAAGGCTCCGGTTCTGGAGTTATGGGGTTTGAGGTACCCTCGCGCTTCCTCGACCAGAAATTTGAAAATTTGTTCTGACGTCTTGGGCGGCTGATAAGTTGCACCTGGGGGTTTTGGGGCATGGGAAACTCATTGCCAGTGTTAGTTTTGTTGTAACTTATGCTGATATTGTGTGATGTCCACATATGGCATATCGACGAATAATTCTATCGAGAGCTGATTTGATGTGCACGCAAAAGGTGTAGGCGTAGGTTTACCTTTGCTTCACTACGTTCTGCAATCTCGATAGAATTACCAGTTTATATAGCGCGTTGTGGCTTTATATTACATCTAAGCTGTACAGTACAAGGTTTTGTCATATGAGCTACGATACCATAATCATTCATTGAGACAATGGACTAATACGCTTAGCGAAACAAGCATGCTACGCGGTAATCAATGCATCAGTACTACACGTATATATCAATACACACTGGATATTGGCATAATTGATGAGAGATAGCATGGCTTTTTGTGGGCCATGTATACAGCGAAGTATGTGGGTAGGTTGGTTACGGTTCACTTCTGCAGCAGGCTCTGACAATACGTTGCTGGGAGAAACTTCTGTGATAGGTAATGTATACATTTGGGTAACTTTGATGTTCAGCTGAGAAGTGAAGCCAGCAGTAGAGTTAGTTTATGCGCTGTTTACATTGCGTTGACAAGATCTGTTTAAAACAGCAATAACAAGCGGGGTCTTGTCATTGTATTTAGGGATGAGTCGCCACTGTGCTGTAGATGGTCGTTAAAGGCGATGAATGCTACTGCTCAATAATGATAAGCTTCGGGCAGGGTAGGGTTCTAGGAAAAGCCCTGAAATGTACTACCATCCCATATAGAATCCTATTATGCAGTCTTGGTTTCAAATTATCTAATGATTGTATAATCGGCGAATTGTTGAATTTCAATTTTCTATCATTTGTATCAGCAAAGTCTTTTTAAGCTCAAATAAGTGCAATCGCGTTAGACATTATACATATCTGTAGAGCTCGCAGATCGAGTGTCGTTTTCTCTGATATCGCAGCTCAAAAAGATAATCAGCGTGAGTTGCTATTATAAGGCTGTGACATTGAGCTTTTAGTACTGCGAGTAATCGCGCTGTTTTTGGCGAATGGACCATTTAGAAGGTTTACAAGTGGTAATTAGATAAAGCGAAAAAACATGTTTTTCTATTACCCGGAATCATCCTCTAAGCCCGAAATTTGTCGATATTAATACAGCCGAAATATTGTTATCATTCGTTTCAGCTCGACCAGATGGTTCAGAAGGTATTTATTTCACAGTCATATCTGTAATTTTTTGATTTTTGGGTAACGCTTGGTATATACCAAAAATTTGTAATATTTTGTCGGTAAATGTATAATTTTATATAATTATTCCAACCACATTGACTAGCTGAGTCGACACGTTAATTAGCAGTGCTTTTGATTGTTCTAGTCCTGCAGTAAAATCCCGAGATGTAGCAACTAGACTAATCTGTGTTTATAGTAGAGGTGAGAATTTTGTCCCGCGGTCCGAGCCGACTTACGAATGGGCCGGGCAATGCCTAAATGTTGCAGATCCGGGTCGGGCCGACCTCGAGTTACAGCGGGCCGGACTTTGCCAAAAAATCCGGGGTTATTTTAGAGGGGGAAGGGGGGGGCGACCCCAAGGATCGGCTTCCCCCCCCCGCTCCCGGCGAGCTCCCCCCCTAGACACCGACCCCTACTTTTTCGCAAAAACGACCCCTTAAAATTTACGTTTTTTCAAAAAATTGACCCCTTAAGGGGTCACTAGAAAATTTCTAACTCATATACACGCATATCGTAGGCTAAACGATCAATTATTTGGTCACCAAACCTAAAATATGCATGTATACTATATATTATGGCCAAAAACTGAAAAAAACCAGCGCCACAGAGGTATGTTGGGACACCTGAAAGAAAAATGTATTAATTTTTATAAAATTACTGACTCCTTAAGGGGTCATGACCCCTAGTTTCCGAAATGACCCCTTGCTACTGACCCCTTAGGGGTCAGTAAATTTTTCCGTTTACTGACCCCTATCTGGGAGGGCCTAAAATAACCCCGGAAAATTTCGCCTGTTCTCGCCTCTAGTTGATCTGGGTTCTCCAAATTGGGGGCTGGCATTTTTCGGTTCCCCCTGGTTCGAAACAGGTGCCCGCGGTTCATATCTTCCTCATAAAATTTCGGTCTCTCCCGGTTCACCGTCTCTTGGCAATTTTTTTTGTTTCCGATTTCAAAATTTGTAGTATCCTTCCTGAAGCCAAAAATTTAGCAAATTGTGTGAAAATTGTTTCAAAATATCTTTTTCTCTCCATTAAAATCGTTTTGGCAGTGTTTTTGACACGATTTTTAACCGTTTTACTCATATGTCCCCTGGCAAAATTGGGTACCCCGGTTCGTAACCCGGGGGCTGCCGGTTTATGCCCCTGGCAAAAACTTCAGCGAATGGAGAGCAGTTCATAGTTGCAATGAGCTTAAATAGCTGGACTTAAATAGTATATGCATATAATATATAATTTGTTTTCGATGCAGTATAGCTTTTATTGACATTGTATACACGCTAATTGTTCGAAAAAGCCTGCTGAAGCAATATTACAGATTCTCTTTTTAAGCTTAAAATGCGCCGACTCATGATTGCACAGTCGTGCATATTTTCCAACGTAGCGATGACATGCGCACCAACGTATAGCTTCTTCGTATAAAAGTATATACATTGCTTGCCGCATTAGGCGCGATTAGCTTTTGGGACCGCTGTGTAAACATCAATGCCGAATATCTGCAGACGCCGATATTGATTTTCTCTAATTTCTCTCTAAAACATCTTTTGTTCTCGTTCCCCGTTGGTCGGTGCAGCGCGGCATTTGGCTGCCCAATATCGCAGCGCTAAATTCGATTTGTTGGGTCGTCGTTACCTCAAAGTTACAGCAGCAGCTAAATTACGCCTTCGCGGTATGTTGTGGGTCATGCTAATGCAAAGAAAGACGTGTGCATGTGTTTACTTTGTTGCAATGCAAATAAAACGTGCATCGTCGCGTTGTCATTACCACATCGTTTTTTGGTTCTACGTACTGCCGTGGTATTAGCGATGAGCAGGCATTTAGCCTGGTATAAATAGATAGATTTCCTGTCGAGGGTATATTTATCGAACCACAATATCGTCAGTATGTACTTAGCTACACGAAAAACCTAGAAACTTTGTAGAAGATCGAAATAGGAAAATTCTGAGATCCATACAATGGCCTGCAACTAGTAATACATTATAACCTCGATCCATTAGTGAGGCTGCCGCTCTGTACGGAGCCGTTGCGTGCAGTTTAACGGTAATTCTGTGGCATATATTTCGTAGTTCCAAAGAGTCGATGATGATCGCCTCTGCTGAAGATTGACACTGTTCTTTTTTTCGTTGTTTTGGTCCGTGGTACGTGGCGGTCCTTTTTACTCTTAGCCCCCTCCCCCGCCACGTTTATGGCCCACCAAGAATGTCATGAACTTGACTACCCCATGCATATTCATTGACCACCACATCCAGACCCCAGGTTCTTGGACCATCAACCTATACTCCACCTATGTTCATAGGCCATTAAATTTACACCACACCTAAGTTCATGGACCACTAAATTATACCACATCCATGTTCCTTGACCATTATTTCAGACCCCTCGGGGTTCTTAGACCACTATTTCAGACCCCATTTTCTTGAACCACTTTTTATTTTAAAAAATTCATATTTTTTGAAATAGTTTTCCAAGAACATAGCCGGTATTTAAATTAATGGTACAAAATTGTAGTGGTCTGGATGTGGTGTGCCATAGACCTCGATAGACTAATCAGTGAGTTATAAACTTGGAGTCTAAGTGCCAAAACCACCGCGACGTACCGCGGACGAAAACAATGGAAAGCTGAATAGTGCCACATCCTTCAGCAGAATCGACAATCGACTCTTGGTAGCACCAAACTGTAAACACTTCAACAGCCTAGCGCAAATTAATCCGGATTAAATTATCATCTACAAACTCCATGACGTCTCAATGGATACGCGCCGAAATCTTTTTGATTTTAAATTTCTGAAAATTTGCTTGCCAAGTACTTAATTTTTAATAGTATCTTTAAAAATTTAGGTTATAGATTTATATTTGATATATATTTCATTGTAGTACTGATTTTCGAAAAGCTAACGTTTTTGTCTGGTATCCTGTTTGCATCTGCTTGATCTTTAACTGGGTAATATTGTGTTTTAGCTCGGAGAAACGCAGCAAAGTTTGCGACTAATTTTTGAGAAGGTAGAATTAGGGTTTTAGTCACCAGAGATTTTTTCTTTGGTTAATGTACTAAGATGCTATTTGCAAATTTTGCTCGCACTTGCGCGGTAATATCAGCTAATAACATCTATCGTTGTATATGTTTCGTTCCCCAAAACTCTCAATATAAATTACGCCCTGCATTTCCCGATATGTACATGTTCTTTTGTGTCGTGCTCTCAATTTGTGTTCCGTATTGTACATTCTCGGGGTCATGTCAAGTTTATCTCTCTAGCGTATCATGTCGAAATTTTCCCAACCTCGAATCATATAAGGTTTTGTATCCCTCTAAAGCTAAGCCTGAATCTAAGATTGACTGTGGAATTATATTTTTGCTGTATGGTACTCCTGTAAAGTTCAATCCTATGTCTATAGGAGGGGGGTGGGGTGGTAAACTTGATATGATCTCAATCTCGCAGGGAGTAACCGGAATTCTGTGTTCCGGCTCCGGCTAATTTTTCCGTTATCGAAGTTCCGGTTTCATGTCCTTTATATATCTTTTTAGCGTATTTTTGATAAAGGATTATTATACCAGACAAAAAAGGATTATTATACCAGACAAAATTAGCTAACACGCTAAAGCATAACTGAAACACTGTTGTTGATGCTATTTTATAACATAAAAATATATTTGTCTTTGTGTTCACTCAGACACCGTTGATTGCCTTTTTAATTTCTAATGAAACATCGATTTCTACTAAAGTTTATAATTCGCAAATAAATAACGCTAATCGATCAAACCTTGGCATATTAATAACTTTTGAAGTACTCCAAGGCCCAGGATTTGTTAACTATGCCGTTATTTGAGCTAGAGCCGAAAGGTACCTTCATAGTATCTTGCTACAACTATACTGCGAAATGTGTCTTTGTCAGCTAAAGCTTATGCTTGTGAGGCTATAGCATTAGACAATGTCGAGTATTTCGTATTGCTGACGACTGGGCGGGAACTGGGGCTTTGGAAAGCTTGGTTGGTCTGTGTTTGCTGCCTATTTTATGGCTCGAAACTGATTTTCCTAAGCCTATTTTAAAGGGCACATTAAGACAAAACATCTGCAGCACATTAGGAGAAGCGCATTGTAGTTTTCAGCACACATTGGTGGGTTCTCACAGGTGGACGTACTTGCTATTTAGAGGCATAGGTGGTGTCGAGCAACTGCCAAATTTTCTTTTGCCCAGTACACGTGACAGTGTTACACGCTTTTTGATTGTAATTTTTTGCGCAAACCGGCGGAGCCTAACTTTATGAGCTAGGAAGTTTTGAATGCAGCTCGCGTTTCGTGTTGGTGGTGCAAGATAAAAAATATCATGTTACTTCCAGTATCATACAGGACTTGTTATTGGTACCCTAATAACATAACAACGTAGACAGTAAAATTCTAAATTTATAAATTCACAACAGTAAAATTCTAATTTTAAGGAAGCAGTTTTTACGTTGTGCCCTCGTTCTTGCCGAATTGGTTGCCTTATTGCATTAATCGTATCCAGCCACCTAACTGGTATGGGAAAATCTATTAACCCCATCTAGCTATCAACGTACAACAAATTATTGGAAAAAATGCAAAAATTCACAATTTTGTTGCCCTAATTTAGAATTTATAGCCCCGCGCAGTACCTCACCGGGGTAGAAAACAACTAGCGTACTGTTAAAACAACGAAACCGTCGTGTTTCACTAAAAATCAATATACCCATAATCAAAAACCATATATATACCCATAATTCACACTCATAAAGCAGGAACCTCACTAACACTTCTTTTGGTTTTACCTTATTGATAATACCAGGTTTTTGTTGAGCTCTTCCGGATTTAAAGAAAATATCTGAGTTTGCCCCACATGGCTAGGACGAATACCTGCTATTAGCTATAAAAAATTGTTTAGCCCTTCTATAAGCATCTCGGTCGAATACGTACTAAATTACTATCATAATCGTTGGGTCCGATTTTGTCTGAATTTAGTCTGTTTCATATCCAGTAGTGGTTTTGCTTCCTATCACATTCTGATGCTGTCGATTGTGTGATGTCGTTCAGTTCTGCAATATGTTTTATACGCAAAAACTTTGAATTTTAAAAATAAATATGTGATGTACTATTGCTAATTTCTAAACAGTGACAGTTAAGTTATAAATACACGATTTCTGCCACAGCTCCATAAATATTTGAAGTTTGTGGTGTCGTAGTAAGCTTACTAAAACAACATTTGTTAACAATGTTTCTATCTTCTCCACCGTGATTAAGATGTTTGGAAGAATAATTTTCACGGTAGCAGTCTTCTGTCCCTATAAAGCAACGTTGGAAACGCTACATGCTTGGTTTCGCTGGAAGGTGGCTCAGGCAGTTTAGTGGCATTGCATTTGAAGTTTTTGTGGATCACTGCATTGGCTGCAGAAAAATATTGCTATTTATCACACCATCTCGATTTTAAAATGGTTCCATGGTATAGTTCGAATAGCGCCTTTACGTTTTTTAAATTTAAACTGATTTTCCGATGCAGCGCTTCGCTTAAAAACTATTTGAGGGCACTATTGCACTGTGTGGTACTAGGCATCAGGTTGCACAACTCAGCGTAGCGATACCTTTTATTCGAGATTGGGAAAATCACTAAGTCTGTTGGTAAAATCTCTGAATAGCAACTTAGTGACTATAGCGTAAGACGCGTAAATCAATGAATAACGCATATACACCTCTACATTTGTAGACTACGTTATATAATATTACATTGTATTCTGTGGCACTGATTGGTTCGATAAAATGGCCTTTTCTCGTGATAACTGTGTGAACTATGGATCCAGTTGCCTTAATGTTGTGTTTTTAGTTTGCATGATTTGTTCAAATGCTTGGTTGACCTGTTTTTACTGAATGCATATCGCTAGTACTTTTCGTATTTTGAGTGTTAAAAGAGTGGAACTGCATAATTGAATGCAGCAGGGTTGACTGGATTTTGTTTCATATATATGAAGCTCCCGATGGAAAATTTTGTCATGAATGCATTGTAATGCACAGGTGTACATATGTACACTAACGCACTCAAAATACTTTTCAACAAATGTAAGAGAAGCGTTCTTTGCTTTTTCCACCGCTAGATATTCTTTTAAAATTCAGAGAACTATTCTTTGGAGTTGTAAATATTTTTCCAAAATATAAGATAATAATTGTTTGATATTTCAAGGAGTAGTTCTTTTAATTTTAAAAGAATGGAGGTTCAAAAATCAGAGTATACTTTTAAATGTCATGGAAAGTATTTTGAATATTCATTCGACGTATATGCATATAGAAGCAAAATATTGGTATGTATGAAGCAGAATTGATATAATATACCCTGCCCGATATGTTTCTATGTATTGTACATTTTACTGGACGGCTGGCTGAAAGTGACCTAGTTTTGTCTATTATACATAAATTAGCAATTCTATTGTGAATTTCATAGCATGTCCCGCAACAATTGCCACATGTGTACGGTGTTGTGCACAATGCTATTTACACTGCGTGAAAGCGTTTTGTCGTACTGATGATCATGATTGAGCTGCTAATTGGACAAAGTATCTGAATAAAGTAGAATATGAATGCAAATATGAATATATACATAACATATGCCTTCTTGTGAGTTATATTGCAATGCCCTGGAAATTGTAGAAATGTTTTGTACCAAATCTCGTAAAATGTTAAAAAAAATCTCAGTAATTGCAACTATTTCCTACCTTTATGAACCTCCATTTTTTGGACACATTTCTTACTGTGGTTTGAATACCCCGACACGGGGCGAAATTTAACTCATGTTTGAAGTCGCTAATAGCTTTTTCGCTCTTCGAAAAAATGAAAACAGTGAAATCAGATATAGGGACAAATTACAATACGTGGCAAAGACAATGTACGAATGTCGCTCACTCGAGACTCGCTCGTTACACACTAGAAACAATTTTGTTTCAAAATAACATTTTGTTATTAATTTGAATACCATTTAAGTTTCGAGCGAGCCACTTAATTGGCGGAGTTTCCTCGTTTCTGTCGCGTACTGCATAGCAGAAAATGTAATTTTTATCCATGTCTTGCCGTGACCAATGATTTATTGCAAAGAAACTACCAATTTTGCGGCCTCGCTCTGTCAGCACAGGTCTGCCTCGAAAAGTTTGTCAGTGTATTGATAATCGAGCATTTCCCACGACTGCTGGTTAACTGTTATTGCTTTACCATGGAGTGTTTATAGATTATGACTGACGAGTAAAACCACTCAGATGATATCCTAAAAATTTATAAAAGCGTTGTTTAAAGTTTGAAATTATTTTTCTTTTCCGCTTTAGAATGGCGGCATGGTTTCGAAACGGCAATTATACTCTTAGCCGTACTACGTTATAGCTTTATTTTATCATGTTCTGTCTTAATTAATGGTGTATATATTATTTCTTTTCAGGTGGCGTTCCTCAGGTCCGAAAAGAAGTAATTCGAACGAAAATAAGAGCTATCGGAAAAATGGCTCGCGTGTTCTCGGTATTACGGTATGCAATTAAAATTTCTCAAATTTTTCTATTATACTTTCGCGCTAGCCACCAGTAACAAGATATTTCGGCTTTGGTTGGGGTATTACGCGATATTATTACGATGACAACGTTGCCTAGTAGCACCAACATGAGTTGAGATTAGTTTTAATCCTGTTATAATTGAATATATCGTTCGCAATAATAATTATTGTTGATAGGTAGACTCGTCTTAATATTCAGGAAAAAGCAATATCAGATAATGTGGATTATATTTTTCATAATATAGTAAGTTCCAGTATAATAGACTCATACATTTATAAGGCATATTGTACAGCTACAGATACAACCAGAACGTAGTGAAGATTGTGTGTTGCAGGGGTGAAAGTATTTGAATTCCTTTTGTGTGTGTAATCGGCCATAACTCGGGAACGACTTAACCGATTTTCTTGATCTTAAGCTCATTCGAACCGGCATAGCCGATTTACCACCGAGCGTTTTTTGATTTGGGGTCTGCTTCCGGGGTCAAATTATGGGTTTTCCCCAGTTCAGTGCCTTTGACGGAAGCGAGGGTATTTTTATCTTAATTTTCGAATTTTTTCTCTGTTTGGTTTTATTTCATAGTAAAATGATAAATGCTGATGCTTATTTTTTGTTTTTCGATTAAGGCTCCGGTTTTGGAGTTATGGGGTTTGAGGTACGGTACCCTCGTGGTTCCTCGACCTTAAATTCGAAAATTTGTTCACTGAAAACAACTGAAAAGTTTTACTTTTTTTCGGGCATGGGAAACTTATTGCCGGTGTTGATTTTGCTCTGCGACGTATGAGTACGGCAGTACGGCGCCCCCGTGGTTCGTCGACCCAAAATTCCCAATTTTATTGTGACGTTCTGGGAGGCTGATAACTTGCACTTGGGTGTTTTCGGTCATGGGAAACTTATTGCCGGGGTTAGTTTTGTTCTAACTTGTGCGGTACTGTGTGATATCCACATATAGGATAGCAACGTATGCTATCGAGAGCTGATTGGCTGTGCATGCAAAAAGCGTAGGTGTACCTATGCTTCCCTATGTTGTGCAATTTCGATAGGGTTACTAGTTATACATTGATGTATGCAGCAAAATGCTCACAGATATTGGCGCTGTGCGTATTATTGTATAGTTATCTATACTCTTCCGTTCACGTTATCGGTATGTTTTAGGGCAGCGTGGAAGAATTGGATCTATAATAGGTCTTCGAGGTCAAATCAGCTAATACAATCCTTAGTTACTCGTAAATTTTTGACCATAGTTGCTGGACCGCGAACCTACAATTTGCCATAGTTGAGGGACACTGACCCAGTGATTGTTGTGATTCTCACCGCCCATCAAGGCCTCTAGTCCCGCTAAGGTCAGAATAACTAAACCAACGGTAATTAATTAATCACTTTTCATTCGTTATTTTTCATAGCAGCTTGCACGTTGTAGTAAAGGGTACAGTCCAATGGTGCAATATTCTGATTTGGGACAGGCCCTATACCTATAGAAATATATATTTTTGATGTTAAATCTTTGTTTTTTCAGTTTGACCATTGTTGCTTTACCGCCAACCTAAAATTTACCATAGTTAAGAGACATTAACCCAGTTATTGTTGTGCTTCTCATCGCCCATCAAGGTCTCGTGTCCCGCTAAGCTCAGAATAACCAAATCCACGGTAGTAAATTAGTCTCTTTTCATTCGTTATTTTTAACAACAGCCTGCACGTTGTAGTAATCATAGGTAACGTACAATGGTGCACTATTTTGAATTGGGACAGGGTTTACCTATAGAAATAAATATTTTGGGTGTTTAAATAGTTTTGGGCTAATAATAAACGCATATTTTTATCTATATTATATATGACTCGCAATGCATCGACTTGCTGAAACATTTTAGTTTAACAGCATGATTTTGTATATAATAATAGATTCTGACGTGCGTAAAGCATTATATTTGGGCTGCCTAGATTTAACAAATTATGTGTTCTTGAGTCGAAGTTACACTCAGATATTTGAAACTGAGCGAGCAGCCTGTCCACTGGTAGCGCAAATAGGAACAGTCGTGAAAATTTTTTGTCTGTCTGTGACACCGACGTGCTGTCTCTCATAACTCTTTTCTTCGGGTGTATGTATTTTGACATTTTTGTTAGATAGCAAGGATGATGTTGATGTGCTGTTTATTGGAACTCTAAGTTTCCGGATGCATTTTTCGGGTCAAATAGCCGGTTTTTGACTCTTTGTCGAATCTGGCCATGTTGATACGTTTGTTTCGCAGACCATATCTCCTGACTTACAAGAAGCGACGAAAAATCGACACCTTTCTTGAGTCAGCTCGAGATATACAACTTTGCAGAACATAAATTTTTTGTGGAACCCCATTAGGGTTCGTCGACCATTTGCAGGAACGACATAAATTTTTCAAATTTCAACATGTTATTGTGTGATTGGGCCTTGATACGATTGTGTTTAGGGTTATAAAACATGCTGAATACGCGATGGTTTGTAATTAGAGCTCAATTTGAGAATAATATACCTTTTCAGAGTTTTCAAGGGTTTACGGTCGACTAACCCGATTTCACAGTATGGTCGGTTTTTACTTATTTAAGTATTATCTGTCGCGCATCGCGAATAGTCTATAAGTTTTTCGGTATGTTAAATATGGCTATTTGAAAATCTGGAGTCCAGTACGAAGATTTCATGCCTTTTCAGTGAGTTTTGGGTTCGACGAATCTGGTTTTCAGAATATGGTCTTCAGTAATATCTTCAGATTGGATATTTTATATAACTTTCAGTGCATTATTTGGAATTGTCTCTATATTGTTTTCGGTTCGTTAATGCGAAGGTGTTTGCATCTTTAATGTACTAAGTCGTTTCAGTGGTGTTTAAGTTCAACCGTGGCGAAAACGTTTTACCAAAGGAATAAGTTTATCGTCACTTATTTAATTATGTATTCTTTGCGCGTTTAGATAAGCTAGGTTTTGTGACACAGAGAGTACGATTTATGACATACAGTGGTGTTCAGTACTTTGGGAACAACATTATAACGTTTCAAGTGTTGCAGGAAATTTAGAATAATATTAACCACACAGCCTGTTACATGTGTTTACACATAATGACTAACATAGATCAAACCAGACTCGCTTGAGGGATGCTTGCATGCGCATGAGGAAAATAAGGCTTTTGGTTGTTAATAAGCATTATATAATATTAAATTGTGTCAGATTTTGAACACTTAAGTTGGCCTTGAAAATTTAGCACTGTAATGTTTATCTCAAAGATACAAAAATTTGTAACCAAGAGTGTGTTCTATAACTACATGGATTCGTATGCCGTATGGGTTTAGTGAGATGGTCATTATTGTCAGTCACACGGCAGAGACCTTAACGACGAGTGATTACGATTGTGGAAGCGGCAACGAAAATCTACTGAAATGCCTGGAACAATCATCATTTTCGGACAGCTACAGTAGAATTCCGGACAGATTATCTGTCGTATGTTTGACGGGGCGTTTGGTTGACAACTGCATGATTTAGCATAGGTCGGATAAAGGTTCAGTTGAGCCCGGCGGAATATCTGAATATTAATTTTGCCATTAGCCATTGTATTAATAGAATGATGGTGACTCGCTTGAGTGTACATGCTAGTTAGGCTTGAACTTGTAGAACAGTGTTGTCGCTAGACACACGAATATCATTTTAACATAATTTTTTGAATTTAATGTTTTGATGATTATCAGACTGGTTGTATTTTAAGCTATAACTTTTCCTTTGTCCCCTGTCTATGAAGATTCGTAATGATCATGTTGATGCCATGAATAATTTGCTACATTACTGTAGTTACGTTCGAGCCATCTGCGAGCAAGCAAGGGTCATTTTTGTCGAGTACTGTACAATTTACCAGAGAGTACCCGGAATTCCGGTCCGGCGAAAATAGTGTTCCGGTTGCGGTTTCATGTATTGAAACTGTACGAGCAGTATCACAGTTTGTCGCATTTATAGCATTCTGATCAGAAAATCTTTATCATCTAACTGATGAGCGCTGGTTGCCCAACGCTAGCGTGAACAATGTCTCTGGCCAACGAAACCAAAGTTGTATAGTATACCGTTTTATTTGCTTTTAGAACATATAAACCAATAATTTCAAGTTTCCTATCATGCAACGAACTCTAGTAAAGGGAGACCATTAGAGAGAAAGCAAAATTGTCTAGTCAACAGTCCATGGGTTACGAAAACATTCAGTTTGATGCAGTTGATGCAAGCCTGTAGAGCGAAAGACATTTTTTCGCTCGGAGTCCCAAAAATCCACATCTTGATCAATAAATATTTTAGCTTCGTCAGCCTCTTCAAAATCCCATAGAGGCAATAGTGTCATCGCAATACATTAAATGTTATGTTAAAATTTATTTTTAATACATTTTAAATCAACAATGCCTTTATTTCGTCCTTCATTTGTTTTACTGTATATAAGTTTCGAAGACCAGGTTACGGCTCTGGTTTGAATGGACGGTTCCTGTCGCTAGTTCCGTTTCCTTCTATTCCCTGCGATCTACATAAATTTAGCTCACTTTTAACACAATAATGCAGATCAATTTGTGGCCACTTTTCCGCCAACGTGGTTGTCAGAACGTAATGGAGATATTTTGTTGCAGGGGAGCAATCTGTTAAATTCCGTATTTAGGGTCTGGTTCCGGGGTCAGGAGTCAAAATGTAAATTTTTGCCCCATTTTAGTACCCTTCACGGAAGCGAGGTTATTTTATCTTAACTTTCGAATTTTTCTCTGGATGGTTTTATTTCATAGTAAAATGATAAATGCCTAAGCCTCTTTTTTGTTTTTGGATTAAGGCTCCGGTTCTGAATTTATGGGGTTTGAGGTACAGTGGTATGGCGCCCCAATGTTTCCTCGACCTAAAATTCTTAAATATGTTCTGACGTCTTGGGCTCCTGAAAAGTTTTTACTTGGGGGTTTTCGGGCATTGGAAACTCATTGCCGTTGTTGGTTTTACTCTACGACCCATGGGTACAGGGGTATAGCGCCGCCATGGTTCATCGACCCAAAATTAGAAAATTTATTTTGACGTCCTGGGCGGCTGAAAAGTTTCACTTGGGGGTTTTTCGGCATGGGAAACTCATGGCCGGTGTTTGTTTTGCTCTGTGAGCCATGGTTCTATGGGTACGGGGGTATGGCGCCCACAATGTTCGGGGTCAGAGAGCAAATAAAGGGTTTTTACCTCATTTTAGTACCCTTCACGGAAGCAAGATTATTTTATCTTAACGTTCGATTTTTTTGTCTGGTTGGCTTTATTTCTTGTGTCTTGGTTAGTAAAATAGTAAAATGATAATTTCCGATGTTTTTCTTTGTTTTTCGGTTAAGGCTCCGATTCTGGATTTTATGGGGTTTGAGGTACAGTGGTATGGCACCGCGATGGTTCCTTGACCCAAATTAGAAAATTTGTTCTGACGCCCTGGGCTGCTGAACAAATGAACTTGGGTGTTTTGTGACATGGGGAACTCATTGCCGGTGTTGGTGTTACTCTGCGTATGACGCCCCTTAGTTCGGGGTCAGAAGTTAAAATGAGGGTTTTATACCCCATTTTAGTACGCTTCATGGAAGCAAGGTTATTTTCATCTTAACATTCGTTTCTTTCTCTGATTGGTTTTATTTCATAGAAAAATGACAAATGCCGATGCCTCTTTTTTATTTTTCGATTAAGGCTCCGGTTCTAGAGTAATGGGGTTTGAGGTATGGTGCCCCAATGGTTCCTCGACCCAAAATTTGAAAATTTGTTCTGACGTCCTGAGCGGCTGAAAAGTTTCACTTGGGGGTTTTCGGGCATGGGGAACTCATTGCCGGTGTCGGTTTTACTCTACGACTCATGGGTACAGGGGTTTGGCGCCGCCATGATTCCTCGACCCAAAATTCCTAATTTTATTGTTAGGTCCTGGGAGGCTGATAGTGTGCACTTGGGGGTTTTGGGTCATGGGAAACTTATTGCCGGTGTTAGTTTTGTTCTGACTTGTGCGGTATTGTGTTATATCCACATATAGCATATCGACGTATGCTATCGAGAGTTGATGCCTGTGTGTGCCAACGGTATAAGTATACCTATGTTTCACTACGTTCTGCAATCTCGATAGAGTTACTAGTTTAACCTTTCGTTTTTTTACGCACGGAAAAGATATGCGGAAAACCCATATTTAGACCATTAAATTCTTTCATTGGAAGCAATATGCCCAAGGTGCTCGGCATCTTATCTTCCTGACAATTCCACAGCGGTGGTAAAGAGAGCTCTGGATTTAGCGGTTCCCTCAAGTCGCGCCTCCTATGTAAATTTTTGCTTCCCATAGCTCTGCACTGGTATTTTGAAGACATAAAAAAGTTCATAACAAAATTCAACTATTTATGACAAAATCCTAAGCAAAAGAAAGACAGTTATACTGCCCCAGCTGGATTGGGCGTACAGTTTCCCCAAAGTGAAGTGGAAAATTTCCCCTGGTACTTCCAGTGCCCCCAGGCGGAGCTGGTGTCCCAGGTTGCTGGCATGAAATGTTTAGTACTGTGGAGACGACATGTTTAATTTGTATCGGTATAACATGCCCGTGTGTATTATGTTTAGCCATTATTATGGAAATTTCATTATACGTTGCTACGCAATATTTTTCGATGAGGTTACATAGACAAGCTATTACCTTCTCACCGTACCCCTTTGTGTTGGAGTGTTTAGTTCTGTATGCAGAAATTGTTCATATCTGGTAAAAATTTAGATCACATTGGCAGAATTTTGCATCATATTATACCCACATTAGTCTGCTTAAGAATCTTAACCTGAATGCTAAACAAGTCAGCCTCTTACAGAAATTTTGAACAAATTTAATGAAAATATAATTTCCAAAATTCGTCACGTTTCTGGAAGTAAAAGTTATGCTTAAATAATGTCGTGGAGTGTCATATTATTGTATTCTCATTTTAATTTTATTACTAATAATATTCATTCATCTACTTTGAGCCGATTGTGCGTATTCTATACACTGGTGCTTCGTTAGCACCATTGAGTTTCCATAATTTTTAAAACGTTTTACTAACTTGTATGGCTTTACAAAGTTCATGAACATCATATGATAGGTATGTGTGTTGTAATGAAAAGTGTTTAGTTTAAGCATTGCACAGGGTTTGTATGTAGTTTGTAGTACAAGGGCGTAACCAGGTAGTATGGGGGCCTAGAGCAGGGTATAAATTTTTTTTTTCATTTGTCATATCGTAGAAAGAAAGGAAGACTTACTTTAGAAATGTTGTAATCTACGTCAAAAATTCGTCCAATTTATATAGGTACATATACATAGACGAATTTAGCTAAAGTTGCCTGTCGACAGAGTAGTTATTTATAATTTTCATTACTGGATAACTGTGAATGTATGAAATACATAAATTTTTGTTGGACTCCACATTAAACCCCCTTTTCGCAGACGTCAGTGTGGCTCGACCGTTCTTTTCTTTTCGAAATCCTGGATATGCCCCTGGGTGTGTGTCGTCCAGACAGCTCATAGGCAAGTCATTATCGGATTTTATAAGTACAGAATTTATTTTAGCTTATTTAAGTTTAAGAGTTGGGTAACGACATGTTAGCCCCTTTTCTTGTTATCTCGGTTCATGTCATAAAATTTTAGTCTCTCTGCTTTGATTCATAATTCGTTCATGCACTGTGAAAAATTGTGAAATGAGTGCCTGGGAGCCGGTAATATAACGTAAAAATCACCATTATACCGTTAGTATTAATGCTTTTAGTATTGGTAACTTGTGGCCACGTGGTCAATCTGGGTTTTTTTGTGCAAAATCCTTTGCATTTACGCACTAAAATTTGAGAATGCACACCTCAGTTTCAGAATGCACAAACTTTTGCACACCCCGTAGAACGAAAAACCCCTGCGGTAGATTTCTTTTGGTTTGAAAGTCATGTAAGTACGAAATACTCTTGATGTTGAGCCGCGTGACGGGGCGGCAAGACTCGTTTTGTGCGAGTGACGAAATTATCTATTGAAATTTATTCCGAATTTATAAAACACTTATATATCGTAAGACTTTGGTCTAAACACAAAAATTGCAATGTACATAAGCATGGCACCATATACAATGCATAGATATGAATGGAAATAGATGACTGGAGGTTTCGAGCAACTTTTTAAGTTTGCACACTGAAATTTAAGAATGCACACTTTAATTTGAGAATGCACAAAGTTTTGCACACCCCGAAAAACGAAAAACACCCATGTGGTCAATTCCAAGCCAGTTATTTTATACTTTGGGCTGCTACAATTAATTCTGGTCTTTATTTAACATTATTGTGAATCAGCGTAACCTAGGCTTTGGTAATCAAATTCACCATTTATCAATTCACATCAATACAACTAAAGCGGGAGAAAGATCTGGAATCACCTTTTCTTTGGTGATATGTTAATTCGATAAATAATTTTTCTATATATACCATTTATTTGCTGGAACAAAAAAACTACTCTAAATTCCAAAAAACAGACCCCGATGTAAATGGAACGCCTAACATCTGGATTAGTGGGACGGCATGCTAGACCATTTCATCAAGATGTGTTGCATAACACGGATGTTCATTTCACCTCGTAATCGCAATAAATCGGGTCGGCCATAACTTTATTAGCAGCTGAACACCACACTAAAGTGGCAATGACAAAATCATAGATAGCTATATAGGTACAACCATTTCGCAGATACAGTATGCAAAACTTCTGCAAAATCTTTAGGTTGATGGTCTATTCCGTGCGTATTGATAGTGTGTTCAAGCCCTAAAAACAATGAATATTTCAGTAGCGGTTGTTTGTCTACTCAAAAGTAGCGCAAGTGCGGAAGTATGAGTATTGCTGTTACCTTGAGTAAAGTCAACGGTCTAGATAAACGCACCAGTTAAACTTCAAAACGTTTCATTAGATTCTGTTTGTATTCTGCTAAGTCTAAGTTCTGTAATACTATGATATTTTGGTTCGGATGGTCAACTTATTCAATTGACGGGGTTATCGCTGATATTGTATCACCGAAATGGCTATTTATAGTAACGGCTTGTCTACAGTGGGGTGGGGGCGTTGGGGGACCCTGCCAGCCTCATTTTCCAAATTCCGTAAACGTCGTCAGATTTTCCCTGCGTTCTTCTGTCCACTTACCCTAAATTCCCGCGTTCAACTAAATCTAGCATTTCTTAGTGTCTCTAAATTTATGTTTTTGGACACTAAATACTATTTCTAGTGCTAAAACGTAATTTTATAACCGAAAATTTGTACCACAGTTAAAAGTACCAGGAAATTCAAAGTGTAGCACATAGAGCACAATTTTATCCTCCATATTCAAATTTCTTGCAAGAATGTCTGCGGATGGTCCTAAAGCCCTCCTACTTTTCGGAAGGCAGTGGGCAGTCCAGCAATACAATTCGAAAATTAAAAGGGTGTGACAATAAGCATAATATTTCTATAAAATATAGTACGGAAGCAGATATCGCCTAGTTTGCGAATAAATTCTCTGTGGCAACAGTTTTTGACTTTTTTGTCCCCAGAGCTGTTTACCGTAAACTACAAAAGTACTTGTGCCCGCAATTGTACCGGGTAGTTTTGTAAATATTTCCTGACGGAATTGTACAATAAAACTGCTATTGAAAGTTGATGTGTAATGCGCTTCAGTAATGTTTCCAGCGTTTTCTTTCGACGTTGTAGCGTAGTGAGTTTTTGAGCAACCTCTGTCGGGGATTTCTCCGGGAAACTAACAACAATGCTAGTAGGCAGTCGACGTGATTATCACAGTTAACGCGGTTTTGTGGACCTTGTTATGTTCTGTTGGTGCACTCACTGCCAATAATTAGTTATTTTTACTATGACATCAAGACTTTTGTGTGTACTACTATGTACAATATTTACGTGTTTTCGTTGACTAACAAAGTAGCGTTTAGTGTTTATTAATGTATTTATGTTATTTCTAGAATGTGTGCATAATAGCTACAATTTTTATTCGTGTCTAAATATTTTGCAGGGAAGAATCCGAGTGTGTTCTGCAGTTGAAGGGCCTAACGCCTACCGGCCTTCTGCCATCGGGCACATTGTCAGAAGGCAAATCCGGCCTCCAGCAAGGTACGAACATTTGGCTGTGTGACGTTATTATTGGTATTATAATTTTAGTCGCCTTTTCCTAAGTTTTCATGTATCATCACTCTAAGTTATTTTTCCAAATCATGGCTTTCGATTTTGTGCCTCTTCTTGATATTGGGCTGTATTTAAGTAAGTACATTTTGTCGCTTAAAATAGAGGAAGCGATGTGTGCAGTTCGGAAGTTCTCTCTTGTACTAATACCGTGAACATTTTCTCGGATTACCTGCAAAGCATTAATAGGCTGACACTACGAAGGTAAGCTATAATACATTACTAATTTTTTGTTCATTTTGAGGGAAAGCTATCGCATGCTGTGTAATAATATTAGTTATTGGTTTGTTGTTCCTTTATAATGTTCTCCAAAAGAATGTCGTTACGGTACTAGTATAATTAACAGTTTGTTTTGTTGCGTTGTTTGTTGGCGCATCACAGTGTACACGTCAGGTATTTCTTACATTTCTCCCATTTGGTTACATGGGATAGCATCGAGCCAAGCGTGAGGATATTAGAGCAGGGCTGAGCTTCACATGCAAGGATCTTGCTCCTAGTATCGGACTTTCTTTCTCAGGTAACCGGGGCCGAGCAACTTCGGACAGTGGTGCAATCAAAATTGAAATATGCCGGGTGCAATGTTTGCTGTTTTGAAGTAAATTTGATGAAAGTTATATGGCACTCGAGGAAAAACTACACAGGAAAATGTAATGTCTGCTCATTTTAGTCCTAGCAATAATGCACTAAAAATGAACAAATTTAATTTTTATATAGTATAGTAGCATATGTAATTATATAATTGGACGGGATAGCATAGAAATCCTGGAGAGCAACAACCCCGAGCGCGTTGCATTTAACTAAAGTTAGCCCGTTTTTTGATCTGTCCATCTCCAGACGATAAGTAGCGAGAAGCCAGATTTAGTGATGTGTAATGTTGTGTGATTGATAGGAAGGTTAGAAAATAGCTAGTTTTAATGCCTAGAACGGAAATAAACTTTGGCGTGTCAGGAAAACGTGCCAATGTGTGGTTATCAGTTAACGGTTAATCAGATTTGTTTTACTACAGTAATGATTAAAGTTATGACACGTCATATCCAATGACGCGAAACCTGTTGATATTGCTTACTAACAAAACTGGAGCGTCTTCGGTTAAACTCCCATGGTTGGGTGA
Organism: Trileptium ribeirensis; assembly: GCA_030248225.1. Classification (NCBI taxonomy): domain Eukaryota; kingdom Metazoa; phylum Nematoda; class Enoplea; order Enoplida; family Thoracostomopsidae; genus Trileptium; species Trileptium ribeirensis. The sequence goes on from JASANE010015686.1 coordinate 80,753, forward strand.
AAATGCGACCATTTTATTTAGACCAGTGTGACTAAACGGTGTCTTTCAAAGGACACTAGATTATAAAGTGGTACTTTATTCCCTAACAGCACATAGGTCTGTGTGCTATGGCGTTTTGTGATTGGTATGTGCATTGTAGAGTATATTTTTCAGCTTGTATGATAGGTAATCCATGATTGATACAACTTTCCTTATCGAGTGCAGTGGATGTGTTTATTTATTTATTGTGTTTAGTTTAGTTGCATACTATAGATGTAATTAGTTTAACTATTCAGCATGAATTCCACGCAAAGTTTGTGGTTGGATCTTTTTCGCTGCCAAGATTTGCTAATCGTATGGTGATGGCTGATTGACCTATGTAGGTGGATCCGAATTTTGGATCTTTCCTAGAACTCAGCCTCAGCCCCTAAAATCATCAATTTTAAAGATGCTGTAATAATTATTTGAAAATTAATTTTATTTCATTTCGGACATTCTAGATTCCGAAGGGGGATTTGGATGCCCTAAAAATCGAAAACAATTTGTCATAAATGTGCCCCAATGGACATTTTTATGAACCGCGTCGTCGAACTGAGTCGAACGGAATTATGACATATTTTTACAATTGGTGGTTATGGGGCTGTAGGAGTTTACGAAACCCAGATTTTTTGGGTTGATCATGAAAGTTTCTGCCAATTCCGGCTGGACATGCATGTGCGCCAAATAGATACAAAAAAATTTAATATGTGTTTTGATAATTATAATTTTAGATTTATAAAAAGATTGGAAGTAAAAGCATTTCGATTGGTGGTTATAATTTTATCGATTGTATTCCAAGAACATTTTTATTAATGAACAAACTTAGCTAAATCGTGACGTGTAATGGTAACGTCGTTATAAACGATGTTTCCAATCTGGACCCAAAAATTACGATACAGCATGAAATTAACGAAATCATGGTGTACTAATAATAGAATATTTTTGCCGCGGATTGACAAAACTCATTATACAACAATTATTGTATAACAATCTTTCGCGCAATGAGGGAAATAGAACGAGTGCGACTATTTTGCGTTTAGTGACTATTTCAAGTCTGAAATAGCCATAATACACTGTCATGGCTTTAACGGCAACTGCAGCGCTACGGCCTTTTTAATCACATATCAAAATCCTTGGACCTATATTTCTCCCTCCAGTGACCAAAAAATGAGAGCTTTTGAAATTAATTATGCATACGTTGTAGGCACCTAGCACTTTGCTTATTTGATTCGTAGCTTACAAATACAATCGCTTTTATCATGTTCAGTAACCCGGGCAACAAATTATATACACATTCTAACCGTATACATACATCAATTTTCAAAATTTAACATTTGGTTCCAAAATTTGGCAAATTTGGTCACTGCGCCGTAACATAGCCTTCGTATGTTTATAACAATGAATCCAACGTGTTTGACGTAATAGATAGCTCTATATGCCCACGATTCACCACTACAAGCACCATACCTAATTAAAATTCTGGAAATTTCATTTTGAGAGTATTTTTAACCTTTGGCTCATAGCTCGAAAAGGCCTTCTCTGACAAAAAATGTATATCGGTAATGTTTTTCGGGCCAGTTCTTTTCAAGCTGAGTAAAATTTTTAAGATTAACCAGATAAAAATGAAAATTTCTAAAATATTCTATCAGCGATTTTGTTGATTAATTCAGGCTGCTGATGGGCCTCCATAGATGTTCAACAGAGTTTCAGCTTGGTTTTATTCTTTTAAAACCTTAGTGAGTGTGTTGTTACTAGTTTACCATGCTACATTGGGTTAAACTGTCTAATTTTGCACCAAAAATGGTGATCTTACTGCATTCTTTTCCAGTTAGTAGTATGTTCTAAACTGATAGGATAGACTTTTAGGTATTGGAGAGTTCCATAATACTGTGGAGGCAATCGCATTTGTTTTGTATGTATGCGACCATACTAGAAGCGCTAGGTACATTCATAGTTAAAAATGAACCTTAATATTCGAAGGTTGTTTTAAATTTGTGATAAAGTGATAAAAATTTTAGAAGGTTTGTGCTCACTGGGATATAGCTGGGATTCGATAGTTCTGCAAATACCGCCATACTGCTTTTATGGGATCTTTTCGGTTATCCCCCAGCCGGAATTTCGTCAATTTTGAAGGTACAGGTAAAATTTTGGTACAATCGATTTAGCTCGATGAGCTGGTTCAGAAAATATGGTTTTATTCTTGTAAACCCTTACTGAGTGTGTTGTTGCTAGTTTACCATGCTACATTCGGTTAAACTGTCTAATTTTGCACCAAAATGGTGAATCTTACTGCATTCTTTTCCAGTTAGTAGTATGTACTAAACTGATAGGATAGAATTTTAGGTATTTGAGGGTTCCATAATACTGTGGAGGCAATAGCATTTGTTTTGTATGTATGCGACCATACGAGAAGCGCCAGGTACATCCATAGTTAAAAATGAACCTTAATATTCGAAGGTTGTTTTAAATTTGTGATAAAGTGATAAAAATTTTAGAAGGTTTGTGCTCACTGGGATATAGTTGGGATTCGATAGTTCTGCAAATACCGCCATACTGCTTTTATGGGATCTTTTCGACTATCCCCCAGCCGGAATTTCTTCAATTTGAAGGTACAGGTAAAATTGTGGTACAATTGATTCAGCTCGATGAGCTGGTTCAGAACATATCCATTTTACCCACATTCCTAACAATTTTTTTTTGATTTTTTGAGGTCCCATAACTTTCTAACGGTGGGGTATATTTCAATAAATTACACACCAGCCGAGTCGAATAGTACCCAACATGACCATATTCCTAAGAAAAAATTTTTGGGTTCCCAAGGGGGGATTATCGGGACCTCAAAAAATCGAAAAAAAATTTTGTCAGGGATGTGGGTAAAATGGGTATTGTTTGAACCAGCTCATCGAGCTGAATCGATTGGTACCAAAATTCTACTTGTATCTTCTAAATTGACAAAATCCCTGCTGGGGGGATAACCGAATAGACCCCTTTTATGTATTGCTGCTGTATTGCTTTGTGGAGGCCGGCGGAAATCAATTTGGTACGGCGGAATTAGTTAAACCTAAGTCATTTTTATTACATCGGAGACGTTCTGAGTGGTTATGTAATGCGTCTAGTTTCTTTTTGTTCCGGCGCAAATGTATTCCAGGTGCGATTTCGCAAAACTTACTCTGTCGATAAGCTACTTGATATTATATATACATGCATGTATTGTTCATTGCAATAAATATATTTGTTAAAATGTTACAAAATTTCTGCGGGCAGAAATAGATTTTTTTATTTGAAAGCTTAACGGTTTTCCACAATTTTTCGTTTTAATAGCAAACTCAATTAGTGTTGTGATAATTTATCGCTAACAAATTGTTTTTATTTCTGTCCACAGCCATTATTGTGTATATGATGCATATTCGTATTGCGTAGAATTTTTAGCTAAAATTGCTTTTGTTTTTATCCACAACCTATGTAATTGTGTATATTATACATAGAGGATATATATCTATTGCGCATGATTTTTCTCTAACAAATTGCTTTATTTCTGTCCACAACCATATATATAATTGTGTATATTATACATAGTAATTATACATATATGGATTGCGTACAATTTTTCGCTAATAAATTGCATTTATTTCTCTCCACAACTATATATGAAATTGTGTATTTCATATAAGTGCGATTCCGGCAAAAGATAACATCCGTGTGTATACCTGAATTCGGGTTAAAAATTTCCCGTATTTTCTATAAAGTGTTCAATTTCATTTCATAACGGCACAAAACAAAATCATACATCAACAAATTGTCACGTAAAACGTAAGTAGGACACCACAATAAATTTTTCCTTTTACCCCTGTAGGAATTATTCACCTTAACCTATGTTAACAAAACACGCTAGGTAGATGCTTGTAGAAGTTGCTTTAGTCATTCAGAGAGCGGCTGTGTACATTCGCGTTCAAATTGTGCCTATTCAACCAAATGCGCATATATAGTTTGCTATACTGCATTCTTTTCTGCCATGAACTGCCTCGTCGCCCAGTGTAAATTTTGTTTATCTATACGTAGACATTAAGTACCATCTATGAACTGCGTTCTTGATGCGAACTGTGTTAAATGTGTGGATTAACGTCAAAGATTGTGTCATTTACACGTTTAAGTACGTTTAAGAAAATGGAACCTTAAGTAATTTTCTTTCAGAACCGGAGAAACTAAAAGTCTCATGTTTCCTACGAATAACAACCATATGTCTAGTACTTCGAGGCGATGCATCGCAATTGTGTAATCTACGTTTAGTTCGACGTAGTTTACACAGGAATGAATAGTGGTAGGCATTTCAGTCGCGATCGCAGATCGCAGACCTGACACGTGCCATCTTATCGATGAAATGTTCTAGCTTCCTCAACCTATTCGCCCTTCCAAAAAACAATGTCATGACAATATAATATGTTCAACGTAAAGGTTTTTATCACATTTTTTATTCTACCGCACTTCTATATATTTCATCCTTCATTTCTTTTACTATATAAGACTAGGTTCTGGTGGTTCTGTTTTAATTCATAGTTCCGGTTCCGGTTAATCCTTGGTATGTTTATTTGAAGCGCTGCCATATTGCTCACTTTTTACGTTCTGTAGTGGCAAGCATACTAACCCCCTAAACGCACTGTGTTCTAAAGCCGCAGCGATTCGTTTACTTTTGCCACTACCTCAGACATTTAGCTTATTGGCATTGTATTTTTTAGTATGTCGATGTTAATAAAATCGTATGCGTTTTGCGGGGGTAACGTAATGCAGAAATTGTGGTCATTTTTCAGAGATTTGATCGGTAGAAAGACTTAAGCAGATCATAGACGCATTTAAGTTGTCGGAAATTATCCCATAAACAATAATTAGTGTGAACAGTAGCGTTTCAAACTTTTCAAATTTGGAGATATTATCAAATACGTGGCGCCTCGCTGTATAAATGGGCCCCATCAAGCAAAATCTGGAGATTGGGATGCCGCTTTTTCAACTTATGTACTTTACTGTCGCATTAAAAGCAAGTGCAACAAAAAACAATATTGAAAGCTGGGTTAACGAACCAAAAAAAACTTAACGTGTATGTATTAAGCATCAAAATGGTACAATTTTGTTTGATGGCCATTTTTGTTTGATGCGTAAATTATTTGCCGTATTTGTTTGGTGCGTAAATATTGTGACAAGTTAATGTACCTATGATATGGTGTAATCGGAATTGCTGTTCCGGCGAAAACTGTTTTCCATTTTCTACAAATTAAAATATCATATCGGAACGATAATTGCGGTGCAAAATTTTGTTTGAAATTTCCATTATTTTTTTGCTCCGGCTGTGGTCAAAACACTGATTTTTTTATGTGGACAGTGATCCGCTTTTTTCGAATCAAGACAAAGCAGAATAAGACTATCTTGAAAAATGTACGGGATTTCCCCTGGATTTGGTCCTAAACCCTGTAGCAGTTTCTAACCTTATCCTTATAGTAACAGAACAATTCCTGGTGCATGCTGGTGGAGGCTGTTTTACCTATATATTCAGAGAGCTGTAGTATATCCATTGGTTTGATACCGCGCTTAATATAACTAGTATTTTTAAACGTTGAAAATTTCGATGCACGACATGATTCAGTAGTATTTCAATATTACGTATACAAGTACGAACAAAAATAGCCAATATTGTTCGCGAAACGCAATTAAAATGCTGTAGTGTTTCACGAACTCTTCGCTAACGATATGTTTTAATTTTGCCCGTGACATACACTGTAGCAACGAAAGTGTACTTACGCACTCATATAAATTTTTGTGCTGAGTGACGGCAAGCATGTTTTTCACGGTTACCTCCACCTACTTATTTTGATTACTATGTCTCATTGTTTGCTATTGTAAATAATAATTTAAATTCCAAAATTTGACCTTTGTGTAAAACGACGATTGTAGCAATAATTTTCGTTTGCATACACTATCCTCTTGGTTTTTCATTAGTGCTTTTTCAAGGAAAACCCGTTTAATTTTGTCGCACTGATTGCGTACATATATTCTACATAAGCACGCGGTATGTAATCATGCTATTTTAAGCGCCGAACGTGACACCGTACTTAAGTTGAAAGGCTTGGCTCCAGCTGAGAAGCTGCCGCCCGGAACGCTGTCTGGTGGCAAACCCGGTATCGCTGCAGGTTGGTTATGTAATAACTTATTGATATTTTTTGTAAATCGTTGCCTTTCGCCTTCAAAAAGTTGCCTCGATGTCTTCCCAGGCAGTGGCTGTTGTAATGCGTACCGGAGTATAGGAATTATGCATATCCATGTCATCATGAATGTTGTTACGGAAAGATTTCTGCATCTACACAACTCCAACTATCGTGTTCTTTAAGGTTGGTTTGGATAATTTCTTTTGGAATAACAGGATAATAAATGATAGAGTGTATCCTGGACGAACTGACATTGTTATTGTTATTTCGGACTAGATCATTATTAGTAGTATGAGAGTTACTGCAAAATGTAAAAATGCTATACTTTATGTTTTAAAAGATATGGTTTAATGAGTTTTCGTGTATGAAACGATGCGGATTTTTACTCTTCTGAATAATGAGTATTGTCACATCAGTGAAAAAGCTTAAGTAGATGAGGCAATAAACTAAAGTTCATTGGAGTTTGTGTCCAAATTACGTCGGACATGGTCTATTGCACCCTGCAGTTTCGCGGGAGCCTTCAGCAATAATTTATAAGGTTCGCGTTTGCGGCGATACAGAACGGTGATAAATCTGATTATTTCGTATTCCACTGCATTATTACGCCTGCGATAACGGCTAATTATTGTCTTGCATTAAATATGTTCGAACAAACCCCTTTAAAAAGGCACTTGAGTTTTATACCCGTATTAGTATTGATATTTTAGATGGATCGCTGGTGGGCCACTTTTTGTCAGTGGGTCTATATAATATTGAGGCTCCAGATCACTATAGGTTACTGTTAGGTGAATCACTATAGCTCACTGATAGGTGACCTACGGCAATTCCTGGCTTTTGACACAATATTTTCAAATCGTTCCTATATTTGTGCTTCTTTTTCGAGTATTTCGTAGCTCATAAACAAATGTCGTAGGATACGAAGGCTTGGCTAGTTCTAATGTGGGCAGTCGGATTCATGGGTCCGAAGCACCATTTCAAACCGCTAGCGTATGTAATTAAAACAAACTATATTGAGAAACCAGCCATGAATCTATTAATAATCACAAAATGTGTCCATCTTTAAGGTTTCTGTGAAGCACAATGTCTTACATTTAATCATCGTACTTTATATATCCTTGTGTCTATTTTCTTCTTCTTCCTTGCCAGATATGTAATACATCGTCTGCAAAGCTTAATAAACACTGTTGTAATACATTCTACGGTGTAAACTCTAGGCTAATACTAAGCTATGGTTTCACGTTTCGAGCTCAGTGTCGTCGCTTGCGTACAAAATTATAGCATTGTTGCGTAGATTAGATTCATAACTGCTCGAATTTTTCAATAAAAAAATTTCAAGGTTTCTTCAATTGTTTTTAAATCATTGCTGTAATTTCAGTGCTTGGATCGTATGACCCTAGTCAGAAGATAGCTTCGTTTGCTGAAGCAAAGAAGCTTGATCAGATGAACGAGCGCATGCCAGCGTGGAACAATCCAACACATGGATCGCCAGGAAATACGTCCAACGATACGGCACTACAGCAATCAGCGACAGGATCAGCGGTAACCTCCTCCGGCATGACAGGGACAAACGCAGTACACAAACCACCTTCGTAGAACGAAAACATGTGTCACTGGCGCGATGGAAATAATAACATCTGCCACCCACTGTTTCATAATTGTGTCTCTGTAATTTGCGTAAGTTCTTTGATTTGTTTCTTTAGTCATCCGTTAATAATAATTGTGAAAGTGATCAACATGAAAGTGCTTTTTAACGGCAAGATCAGGTCATCAGATAACACTAAGAGTTCATGATGAACCCTTGAAGAAGAGCATGTCACTCATACCACGCTGCATCATATACGCTGTGCGATGACGCGGACCATTTTTTCGTAAGTTGTCCCACTTCTCGGGCCGGGAGGGTACAAGCTACCTACCTGTGTCCTATTCCCAAGCTTTCGTGCTATTTCCCTCACAATTTGTTTACTGCTTTGCCAAATTTTGTTCTGTCTCCCAACCTTCATTCCTAATTCGAACCACAAAAATAAATTCGATTCTTTTGGTTTTAATTTGGAACGAAAGTTGGGGAGACAGAACCAAACTTGGCACGGCAGGACAAAAATTGGGAGGGGGAAGAAACCTGGAGTGGGGGACAGGACAAAAGTGAGAAACCTGTCCTCCGGTTTAGCTTAAAAAATAAGAATTTTGTATAGTGTTAACGTCTCCATCAACGCAGGAGTCGCTACTCTTGACAGTTGTGATTTCAAATTACGAATGTTTCCATGTTTTTAATTTCTTGAAAATATGTTAAAAGGACGGATATATTGATGATTTTGATGAAGAAGACCGCCATGTTTTGGAAGCAATTGTATTACTCTCTTGTTTACGACTCAGAAGGGTTCAGGGATAGCTTTATTTAGTAACTAATAAAGTCTTTTTAGCTTGTTTTAATATGTCTTAGATCATTGTTTTAAGGTATCTTAGATCGTAAGTAGACTTGAAGGCTTTCAGGTTGCTTCAAATGTCTGCAGCTTCGTCTCTGACGTTTTCATGGTTGCAAATGGATTATCGATATTTTTTCTCATTTTGTGTGCAATTATCTAGTTCATTCAAAATTTTATTAAGAACTAATCAATATAATTATTTTCAGAATCGACTATATAAATCCAAGCCAAGACAGTAATAACTTAATGCTATTCTTCCTTACAATGTACGTCGCACAAAACATGACGACTTTTGTTTTACCTTCTGCTACTACTACAAACACTCTACACTCTGCAACAACAATGCTGTTGTGTTTTATATAATCATAATTTATTGTTTATCACCGATAAATTTTTCTCAACGATTTCAGTTGGACTTTTCATCGGCATATCGCAGGCAAGAGCTCCAGTTTTGCTCTTATTGTCTCGGAACCGTCATCCTAAAATTAGTCGGTCATTATGTATCGTACCGGAGCCGAAGGGAGTGATCTAAAGTTTAAATTGAATAATCATCGACCATTAAGGAGAGTCCATCATTGATTTGACTTGCTGTTATATAAAATACAGTAACGGACAAACGTAAGTGCAAGCGCGGAAGAAAGAATGCCTGGACACACTCAATTTCTTGTAAACGCTGACAGCCGAAATTGCATTGGAAGCAGACAGATGCAATTTCGTACGTCTGTTTCCGTTGTTTGTGCACTTATTTTATCCGTAACTGTGTTAAAAAGTCTTTTCGCAAAAATTAATCGTACAGAAATTATGTTTTCGATGACCATGAAATACGTTGGATAAGTGCCTTTCGATTAGACGGAATCGAGCGAGTTATTGCTGATTGCATACTATGTAGATATTTCATTGTTTGCAAACGTATAGCTAAATTCTAATTATTTCGGAGATGAGACGAAGGGTTGATGTTGATAATCCCTTGACAAAATAGTAGCTAAGATAATTTCTATTAGACACGTGGATTGACTCTGGCGTAGTTTCTGCTTCAGAAACGAGCCTCCGGTCGGTATTAAACCGGTTTTTACAGACAACCAGAACACAGTGTGACCCGTTTACAAAGAAAGTTCGCCAAATCTGTTCGCGTGGCGTGAAATGTTTTCAATAATTGATAAATTTAACATTGATGAAATATGTATAGATTTTATTTGTAGTCTATTTTTCCGGAATTATATATAATTATTTATATTAAAAAATTTAATTTTATTTATAAGTTGTGTTTTATTTGGTCTGCTTTTTCCTTATAGTTATTCTGCGTACGGTACTTTGATTTTTATCATGACGCTGGGTTCTTTTCTGTTTTTAATACTGTGTGTATCAATTCTACTACTCGTCTGCCTCTTAGGAAGCCCATAGTCGTGGTAATAGCTATTAAGCATAAGCAATAATGTACTGCGCAGTGACCGCATGCATAGGTGCATCGATTGCTCCATTGTTATATATTAGATTATGCGTCCGGTGATGCAAATATCGTATTATTATTAAAAAGCATTGTGCGTAAGCCTTTTTGAATGCAGTGCCTTCAGTGTTCTATGCTATTTGTACTCTTAGGCCGTGGTTACATTGTGTCTGATCCGAGTTGAAATTGGTATTCCATGTACCTACACTTTTCGCATATTATATCCAACCTTATTCGGTCCGATAAAGCATGCACAGTTTCATCGGATCTAAATGATGTGGTATCACAAATATACACGCAGTCCGCTGTAGGCGTAGACTTGTTCGAATCGGGTCGTCTACAATCGGAATACAGATCCAGACGCAATTTCAACACGACGTATTGTCTTGAATAACCCATGAACCTGACATCAACTTTGTCACTGTCGCGAGAACTCGCGTGTCTGATAAACTTCTGCCAATTTCGGTTTTTTCAAAGTTTGTTTTGGCGTGAAACTATTGGATTAACCTCAGAGTTTTCAGGTATGCGAGCAGCAGCAAATTAATCGAGACATCGTGGCTTCAATCCGTTTGTCCGCATTTTGCTTTGACAGTGCCATTGTATTCGAATATTATTTGTTTTATGTATTTTATTTTTTTGTTTTGGCTTTTATCATGCTAATCTGCATGTTACAAGACGTATATTTTCATTCGGCACCTACAAAGCAAAATTCTGTGTTATAAATTATTGAGTATTGCAGGCACGTACATTTTGTATTTGACAGGTTTCTCTCTTAAAATAAAACAGTGGAACTTTTACAAATTTAGTAGTATCGTTTGAAGCAAGCTGCGATCCATGCAATCTTGTGGACATGCGTGGGAACAAGGATCACGTTAGGTCTGTTCGTGTATGGCAGTCTCCTGAATCTACCTTTAATACTCTGTTATATATGATGACGAATTCAAGTCTTTGACGAAAGGCTTATATACTTTTTTTATGAAAAATTTTTTAACCGTTTGTTATCCCAAATCTAGCTTGGTTTGATTCTTGTTGGGAACGCGTTCCTTTTAGACTCGTTTTAATTATGATGGAATTGTCGATTCAACTACAAACAGTTAATATCAATTACCGAGGTCGTTTAAGTTGGCAACACGAAATGAAACGACCTGAAATTTTATAACCACCTATCAGCACTTTTTGTAGTCATAGCGTGTTGTCGTAAGCGGAACTTGTGTACACTACGGTCGGTATTGGATTGGCATTACTGTCATACAAGAGCATTACAAGTTTATTTAATACGTTTTCGTCTTGGTCGTCATCGATTGGTTTACATATTTTACAGATAATAACGTATATATAATATTTTAAGAAGGGGTCCATAATGTCTTTGGTTCGTTCTATTACGACCGGTAGCAGTAGCTTTATATTATCCCGTCGAATAGCTTATATTCGGATGATACAACTGCGTATAATGGAGATATAACTCGAAGGAACAATTTCGTGTTAAATGGTGGTGTGTTATCCCATCAGTGATATCTTTGTCGACAATTTTTTTCTGTATTACCAGCTAATTAATTTTACTCTGCTAATAAATGCCTATATATGTAGTTCGATGTTTTAGCCGCACCAACTCGGTAATTAATACTGTTGCTATGTGTTCTTAACGCGTGAGTGGGTTAGCTTGGAAGCAAAATATCATTGTCTGACAACTA